>NJDC01006117.1:280149-299432 GCA_002245475.1 Calephelis virginiensis
GCCTTGTATTGATGTTGGTCTAAGTTACCCTGAACTTTCCTCACAGGTCCCACTCCACGTCCAAAAAATGAATCCCACATTTTAATGTTTCCACCGCCATGTTTCACCTGTTTTTTTATAAATCTTGAATTCATTTCCGTTTTTACTGGACGCCGTACGTATTGCCTTCCATCTGAAGAAATCAAATTAACCTTGGTCTCGTCAGAGAATAATACATGTTGCCATTGGGCGTAGGTCCAATGTCCATATTTACGTGCAAACGCCAAACGAGCATTTCTATGTTCTTTCTTCAATAACGGTACTTTGCGAGCCACTCTTCCGAACAACCCTGCTTCTGCCAGACATCGTCGAACGGTCCTCGCTGAGATACCAGCTCTTTCGTATGTCCAAAACACTTCGTGTTTAATTAAAATAGAGCCTAGAAACGGATCTTTCTTAGCTAACCTGGTTATCATTCTATCTTCTTGCGGAGTTGTTTTTCTTGATATTTTTGTCTGGGCACATTTAAATCTGTGTTATTGCGTCTGACATGATCCACTGCATTGAATACCATAGTTTTTGAACAATTTAAATGTTCTGCTATCCTTCGGTATGGCCAACCATGCTCGACAACAAACTTCATGATAATTTTTCGTAGTGTTGGATCGCAACTTTTATTTTTACCCATTTTTCTCCAAAATATTTTTCAAAACTTAAAATGAATATCGGGATTGCCGCCAAAACTACCACGAAACAATAAGAGAATAAGTAAAAAAGTATTGAGATTCAAATTTTGAAAATAGAACGCGATATCTCAGTGTCCCTAATTAAATGGCCACCCAGCATTATTTGAACAAATAGCACTACGATAATCTATCAGCTATACTGTAAAGAGGTTTAATGTTTAAGAAGTTGTTATTGTTTGTATAATCGGGAACATAAATGACTAATTGTACTTACATGTAAGAGATATGCAATATTGTTTAGACTCGTTGAAAAATAAAAAATAAATTCACAATTCGGTTTAACCAAAGAGTGTCCCTAATTAGTTGACCACGACTGTATAATAAGTTACTTTATAATATATTTATTTTGACCGCCTCGTTGGTCGAGTGGCTAGCGTACTCGCCTAACTACATCAACTTATCGCGAGGCTCGGGTTCGATTCCCGACGGGGGCAGGCATTTGTGTGATGAACATTTAGATGTCTGCATTTCCGGGTCTTGGTGTTTATTAAATTTATTCTGGTATCTATTTAATTATTTCTATGTATTAGTATCGTTGACTAACACCCATAACACAAGCATATAATTTGCTTACTTTGGGAGACGTTCAGACGAGACGCGTACGCCAAGCGTCTCCCGCGTCGAACACGCTTTGATTTTTTTCGATATAATTTGAGCCCTATTGTCACACCAACATTCTCAAATTGCATTAACCAAATTAATCCGCCCACGCCACGCGCCCGCCGAGCGCCCGCCGAGCGCCCGCCGAGCGCCCGCCGAGCGCCCGCCGAGCGCCCGCTAAGCGCTTGCTACGCGCGCACCCCGCGCACGCGCAGCACACGCCTTGCGCCTGCGCTTTGGCTAGTGTTTTATTGACTGTCACTAGTAGTAAAAGCGGGTGAGAGGCGTGCGCGATGCATTACGCGTGCTGAGCGCGGGTCTAAGACGGGCTCAACGCGTGTGCGTGCTCGGTGCGGATACGCGTGCTGAGCGCAGGTCTAGGGCGGGCTCAACGCGTGTGCGTGCTCGGCGCGTGTCATCTGAATACGCCCTGACTCATACTAGTATCACAAGCAAATAATTTGTTTAAGGTAAGTTTAATAGTTTTTTTATAAGTTTAACCATTTGTCTTTTATTTACTTACTTCAAGAAACTGCTTTAAAGAGAGACACACATCCCAAAAACGACTAATTTATAATCAGTTTCGTTTAAGTTGCTTCTTTTGGAACAGGAAAAAGTGTTCAAAATAATGAAACCTCATCAGCTTTAATTATTTGTAACATTAAAATTGCGTCTATCATATTTTACATTTTTATTATTAAGTAGGTAATATTAATTGGTATAAAATTTAGCAACCGCAATGTGTAATTACAAATTATTTTAAATTAAAAACTAAACGTTTCCAACATACTACATTTGCTTCAGATCAACTAATCTTAGTAAATGGCAAAAAATTTTGTATCAAATGATTTAAAAGTATCAAAACAACAAAAACAGACTCAATTGGGACCTGCCTGGATTTCTCCAAGTTTGTTATAACTTGGAGAAATCCAGGCAGGTCCCAAACAAGGACAGTGACATTTGGTTCACGATGCCCTCTGCCTGGTCCGTAAGGGACGTGAAGATTTGTATGAATACATGTACAGACTTCTATTTAATTACTATACGTGCGTCGTCTCAGTAAACAAAAAAAACGATTTATTAAGTATAATTCAAAAACCACTTTCCGTATTTTGATATAATTTAAAAGAAACTTTTACTAGGTGGTAGAGTTTCGCAGCGACTTGACGGGATTGGTACCACCACCTTACCTATTCCTGCCGCTATGACGTCATGACGTGTTCCGGTTTGGAGGGCAAGGTAGCCGGTAAACTTACTTTTGTTCGAGTCCTAACATCCGGGCTTCAGGCCGGCTACGCACCATAACCGTTGGTGTCTCTAGGCGGCGTGAATTTCTTACCATCAGGAAATAAGTCCGCTTGTTCGCCTTCCAATATCATAAAAAACTATTCCTACTTTATGAAAAAATAATAATCAAAATCCACACAATTTGGGAGAAGTAATCGCGTAAAAATATAAAAGTAAAAAAACCTAAATACCTAGCTGCTATTTTTAAATTACATATTTCAATAACTTTGCAAATGAGTAAAAAATGGATGTTACTTGTGTTGTCTGAGTAAATAGATAAATAGACATTACAAAGACGTATCATTCGAAAAAAAAATGGACGGGTCTTGACCAAATTTGAAACAAACAGAGCGGAAAACATTTACTTTCAAACAAAAAGAATTATCAAAATGGGTTCATCAAATAAAAATTCTGTGGTAATTTATTAAAAAAATAAAATAAAAACATTGAGCCGAATTAAAACCTCTTCTTTTTTGGAAATCGTTTTGAAAATTTTATTCTGAACTACATTGTATTTCAGAACTCATTATTTTAATTATATTTACTTCATTGCTTCATTACTTTAATTAATTTTTTTTATTAAAAAAATGATAGTATTTTTTCGCCCTCGACGGAAAAAGAGGGGTGTTATAAGTTTGACGTGTTTGTATGTGTGTCTGTCTGTAACATCTTAACCGATGGATGGACCGATTGCAATGTGATTTTTTTTGTTTCAAAGCTGACGTATACGAGAAAGGTATACGTACAATACGAGCTACATTACATGTAAGTTTTGCCAGGGATTATTGAACTTTTTTTATGTTAGTGTTATTGTAAGGATGTCTGAACAAATTGCATTACAAATTGTTTAGTTATAAAGTGTTATTTATTTATCTGGAGTTTTGGTAGCATTTAGAAAATTGTGTTTTTTAAACATATAGTAGATAAGTATGTTTGTATACGATTCAGACTTGAAAACTTTATCTTTATATATGAAAATCAATGCCACTTTTCGTTGTCATTTTGTAACTCAAGAACGGGCTCACCTATATACCAAATGTTTAAGCTTTGTTCGGACTGTTTAGTAAATAGTTTATGTGAAGTTTGCATAAAATCGGTCAAGCGGTTCTTCATTTATCAATTTTTTTGAAACAAATGAATTCAATAAATGGCGGATCATTTTGGTAATGGGTATTTTTCAGTTAAATTGAAACTTTTTTCAGATGGGGATTGTGCTGTCATATTGAAACTTTTTTTATTATTATTTTTTTTGTTTTTTCGTGTTATGTCATTCATGCCACAAATTATAATGGCTTATGTACATACAAGTAATTTATGCGGTCATTTCATATGGGTCATTTCCATTTTTGGACGTGCTTCGATTAAAGCAAATCGTCAGCGATAATTAGTGCTTTGTGTTTATGTTTTAAAATAACTATTTTTATTTGAATAAATGTATTTGAGGTTCCAGTAAATATGTTTTTAAAATTTAAATTTATACGTAGTGAAGCACGTACCGGGCCGTTAGTTGATGTATAAATAATAATTATTGCATTAAACAACTGTGCAAACTTATAAATAGAAAATGCTTAGTATAATAAAGTAATAATGTTGGTATAATTGGATTGGGTAATTATTGATCTTTTTCCGTAACCATAACACAAGCATAAAATTTGCTTAATTTGGGGATAGGTTTGTGTGACTTGTCCAGGGATTTTTTTTATTATTTTTCTCAATCTCCGTATCAACTTGTCCCCATCTATGATCTAGGCCATCGGCTGGCGACGCTTTTGACTTCTACAGTGGTTATAGAGTTAAAACGAAGGATTATCAGAGAGCTATGGGATGGCATAAAAAATAAAGTTTCCCTGAACTAGGGAATTGACACTCCGGACTTTAGGTATTTTTGGCCAAGGACGCTACGACGTGGGCTATGTATTGTAAGTTCCACATGAAAGTAACCGCTTGGCTATCTGATCTTTATCGTTGCGGATATTTAACAGTAACAATCAGTTACCACCAAATTAATCGCATAGTCTTCCTTTTTTTAAGAAAACTTGAAAAAGATATTGAAATAGCCTGTGGTTGGGATTTTCAGATCATCTACTAAGTGGAATTACGTAAGTGAATAAAATTGCGGAAGTGGGTTTTACATTTGAAAAGAACTCGAGTATACTTAAATATAACACGAAATTAAAAAAAATCAGATGTACATATTATATTAAAAGTCATGATATATTATATTTTTTTGGAAAGCACTATAAAGTATCTTCTCGCCCATATCCCCGAAGAGGTACGCAGAGGTACAACCAGGACACCCACGACTAGCCGAAGACACTAAGTCCCACAATGTGATAGGTGGCAAGCCTATCGCCAACCGGGCAATCCAATCCCGAGCAACGTTTTTTTTTATTAGAAAATCGGAAAAATCAAATTTTCTTTTTGTTGCCCGACCTGGGATTCGAACCCGGGACCTCGTGCAGTCAAGTCCAACAACCGGACCGCTAGACCACAGAGGCGATTAAAGCACTATGTAAGAAAAAAAGCAAAATATAAGAAATACCTGTAGTACCTTCTCTGACAGCTGACTTCCCTGATAACTTGCTTCTTGGAGCTGTATTACCATTGGGTCAAAATTTTCTTCCGCTTCAGAGGAGAAACTCTTTTGAGTCATACATAGAAGCAAAATAATTGTACATGAATTTCTTACAAACGAAATCATTTCCACTTAGCCTGTAAAGAAAGAAATTGATTAAATATTGTAATGATGTAGGACATACCAATATTAAAAAAAAGAATATTTTTGAAGCACGGATGACTTCATCCCCAGCTGGATGAACAATCTAGTTACTTGGGTTATTGACACTTCTGCAGTCAGTCAAATTTAGGTGCCATTTACCCGGGCCTGTACAATCGCCTAGCTTTTGTCGTCAAGTTATCGTCAGTTGGGAAAGTACAAACCCAGCTTCAGACCGGCAACATTTTAACTTGTGAATTGTTCCCAGGATGTGTTTATCTACAACGATATCCGTTGGCTTAGTCGCATTCCTTTTTTGTTAAATACGACGAACTGTTTTTAGAAAAAATCCTCGTGATGTATCGAATGTTCTTGTAAATTCAATTAAATTTTAAAAAGGTCTATTTGATTTTATTAATTTTGTCCCTTAACTCGTCTCTACGCCTGATCTATCATCTAGAAATAAAGTATAAAAGAAGTATCTTCACTAGGATCTAGTAATATATCTATGTACGAGTAAATAGTCGTCCTTGTATGAAGACAGGCGGCTTGAATTTTCGTTACTTATTTTTATTTTTTAGCACTTGCCCTGTGCTTGGGATAGATTTCTATAAATTTTAAAGAAAAAAAAAAATTCCTGTCTGGAGCGAAATTTTTTCTTTCTTTAAAATTTATTGAATTTTCGTTGTTCTATACTTGTTTTGTTACTGATGTATGTATGCTTATAACATGGCTAAGTAACATAAACACTTATTAAAATCGTTTTAAGAATTCAAAAGCCCTCCTCCTCCTCCTCAAAAGATTTCCGAGGTTTAACGTGTATTTTTTATATTAGAGGTTAGTGAACAAGCACAAAGGTGTTCCGATGAGCCTATAGATACCATAGATGTTCATGATGCGCCGCTGTCCTGAGGCTGGATGGAAGGCCTATTGTACAAGTCTAGCGGCTACCCTACCATCCAAACCGAAATATGACAGTCACTATGGTGACAGCAATAGGTAAGGTGATGAATCCCTACCCGAACAAATTGCTGCACAGTGGTTTCGGGCCTCTTCTCGCTTGGCAGAGAGCAGATGGATAATTCTACTCAGCGATCCCGGACCAACACGATACAAATTATTTTTCCACTCATAGTATTTAACAAAAAAATAAGATAGTTCCTAGGCGTCGCGTCGGCGGGAAACGTCTTTAAAACGAGTTTGCATTTGTAGGATGTGCCTTAAACATAAATATGAGAAACAAGGCAAAAGTTTGGCTTAGATACGGTCGCTTTTGTATCGAGCGGCTTTGGCGGGTACCGTTAATTCCCAAAGAATACCGTTGGGTACACAAATCGGGCGGAGTAGGTACACCTAAAAGTGTATTTATAGAAAAAAATTAAACTTCAGTTAAACCAACCACAAAAACGAAAGATGTTTTGTAAAATACGTGATACGTTTTCCCCGTGTTGGTCCGGGCTTCTTTGCAGAATAGACCATCTGCCTTCCTGCCAGGCAGCTCGTAAAAGGTGAGCATAGGCTTACCGTCACTAGCACCGTGACATCTGATTATGTGGCAGAGTTTCGCAGCGACTCATCTGGATTGGTACCACCGCCTTACCTATTCCTGCCGCCATAACGTCATTACGTGTTCCGGTTCGAAGGGTAAGGTAACCGGTAAACTTACTTTTGCTCGGGGCCTAACATTCCGGCTTTAGGTTGGCAACGCACCATTACCACCTTTGGTGTCTAGGCGGCGTGAATTTCTTACCATCAAGAAATCCTTCCGCTTTTTTGCCTTCCATTATCATAAAAATTAAAAAATAAGTATACAGTATATCTATGTTTATATTATAAAGAGGAAATGTTTTTTTTTTTGTTTTTTTGAATCGAATAGGATCCGAAACTACTGGACCGATTTCAAAAATTCGTCCACCTTTAGAATGTTACATTATTCCTGAGTGACATAGGTAAGGGACTTGGCGTTAAGATATTTTGAAATTATATCTCAAAACCACAAATGCGTGCAGGTGTACTGTCGCTTTATGTATAGGTGAATATAATACACCGCCAACAACTTGCCAGCTATAAAATGACGCCCCCAAAACGCAATCATTCCCATTGTATGTTTGATAATTCGTAACCATTAATTACATTATAAAATATCAGATAAGTAATTGGTGTAAATTACTTGTATGAATTTTAAAAGTTATATTTGTATAAATGTTATTGCAAAGTTCTATAAACACAATGTCCCCGTGTTGGTCCGGGCTCCTTTGCAGAAGAGACCATCTGCATTCCTGCCAGGCAGCTCGTAAAAAGCGAGCATAGGCTTATCGTCACTAGCATCGTGACATCCTACTAGGTGGTAGAGTTTCGCAGCGACTCGCCCGGATAGGTACCACCGCCTTACCTATTCCTGCCGCCATAACGTCATGACGTGTTCCGGTTAAGAGGGTATGTTTGTTTTTTTGTTTTTTTGAAGCGAATAGGCTCCGAAACTACTGGACCGATTTCAAAAAATCCTCCACCTTGAGAATGTTACATTATTCCTGAGTGACATGGGCTTTATTTCATCAAAATCTGTGCAGTAGAAGCCAAGTTACGCAGGCGAAGCTGCGTGAAACTGCTAGTATACAATAACTATACTGAAAGCATAACGTGGAAAGTACATACGCCATTTACTACAAAAAGTACTTTTTTGTAGACAAACACTAAAAAACGGTATCTTTTCACCCATATCCTCGAAGAGGTAGGCAGAGACACAACCAAGGCACCCACCACTAGCCGAAGACACCACGTCCCACAATGTGATAGGTGGCAAGCCTATAGCCAATCAGGCACATATCCAATCCCAAGCAACGTATTTTTTATTATAAAACTGGACAAACCCAATTTTCTTTTTGTTGCCCGACCCGGGAATCGAACCCGGGACCTCATGCAGTCAAGTCCGACAACTGAACCGCTAGACAAAGACAAACACAACATTAATTCATAATTTAAAATAAGTACATGATAAATGTTGTATCAATTATAGGCGACAACCTTAATCTTAAATGTTAGTAAACAATACATAAAAACATTAGGTCAGTGGCACTGAATAACAATGATTAAATATAATAAAAATTACTCAACTTAAAAAATAATCAATAACCCAAAATTCAAATACAGGCGATTCGCAATAAAATTATTATGAATTAACATTATTTTATTAATTGTATGTTTGAAAAAATCTTCGGAATATACAAGTGACTCGGTCGAGCTTTTAGGGTTTCGTAGCCAAGAGCCCAAAAACGGAACTCTTATAGATTCAAGTCTATTTGTCTGTCTGTCTATCCATCTGTCTGTCCGTATGTCATAGCCACTTTTTCCCACAACTATAAGGACTATGCTGTTAAAACTTGGTTAGATGTAAACCGCATTAAGATATTCAGACAAAAATAGAAAATAAAAACGATGGGTTCCCATATTTAGAACTGAAACTGAAACTAAATCTGCCACAACAATAGTTTCATTATCTTTCTGTTTTGTTTGAAGAGTACAACAACCCCTAAACTAAAGAAGAGACATTGAGTCTCAGCTTCACGTTGACGATATTTCATTATACTTTTTAAATGCGGCATCGTGTTCCTACTTCTAAAGAGGAAGGCAACAGGAATTGCGACTACTTGTACATTGGTAAACGTTTACTTTGTGACGTCATGAATAGGTATAAGCGGTGGTATCCCTCTTTTATGTTTAAAAGAAAGCAAAAAAGCACACGGCTAACTACTACTAAATAACCGTGGCCGATAAACACCATAGATATTGTCGGTGCGCCGATGTCTGTGGCCGAGGAGTTAGGCCAATTGTGCAAGTCTTCGGGCTACCCTACCCTGCAGACCGGAACATGAGATTACGCTTATGGCGGCAAGAATAGGTAAGGCGGTGGATCTCTACCCGGACGAGTTGCAGGACGGTGCTCTACTACCAGTAGTCACCAAGGCTAAGGTAGAGGCAATGCTTCTAACGAGCTGCTTCGTGGGAAGGTAGATGGTCCAGGATCCCCTAGACAAATACCGGAAATTGCATGTCTTGGCAGCCTATTTGTTTTTAAGTATCTTCGCGCCCAAATTGCCGGAGAGCAGACGTACAAACCGTGAGTAGTATGTAGATGATAAAAAAGTTGAAAAACACATTTCGAGTTTTTCAATCCCGAAAATGAAACCTGAGACCTCATGTAGTCAAAGCCATCACTGGACCACTAAGGCTATTTGTAAGTCTAGCTGACAATCTACAAGTGTACAGTGGGCAACGTGGTTGTCTATTGTTTTCCCGAAATATTATATGCCATATATTCAAATACCAGAATTTCATTTGCCCGAATTTTTATTTGCCCGAATGTTTTGTTGACTATAATATACTTGTGACATATTCTTCTTCGCCCTAAAACTAGTTTCCGTAATTATATGAGTGCCATACGTATTGTTATTCATTTTATTAACTGCAATCATATTATTCAACAGAATATTTAAATGCCTTACAAATTTTTTTTCGAATCTGTCTATACTATGCGTTGGTTTACGAAATACCAAAGCCGCTTCCGTTTAAATTTAACGTAACGCCTTCGTTCTAAAAAGCGATTAGCTTTCTGGCACTTCGCCGGCTGCTGCCGCGGCACGCTCGCTTCGCTCGCTCGGCTCGTGCGTTATCTTTCATGTTCTAACCTAACCTAAACAACCCAAACCATACAATACCTAAAGCTATTGATGATTTAGTATAAAACGAATTTATGTTCTTTTTCTAGAAGTTACTTTTATGGTAAGTGATGTTATGACTTGTGATAATACGGCTTACGATCATGCTAGCAAATGATATTATTGAAATTGACTTTATGGGAAACAAAGTTTCTAGCACGTGACTAATATAGTAAACAATGAGTATGACATATGAAATTATGAGAAACAATATTATGCCTGTTGACCATTATAGCAGATGAAATTATGGCAAATTAAATTCTGGCAACCCTGGGTGTACCCTGGGCAACGCACCTGACTCAAATACTGCAGATTTATTGTAAAGGGGTCAAATATCTGCGTTGTTAACTATACAAGCAATTACTACTATGCAATCAATTGTCTGTTTGTCATTGTATAAACAATGCAACAGCTTCATTAAAAAATGATAATAGATTGATATAAAACAAAGTATTTAAATATTTCTGTCGACATAGTATCAGTGTTCACCATTGTCGTTGTATGCGTTCCAGTAACACACTCGTTAGATTTGCAAACATGACCTAAGTTCCCGGCAATAAGATGACAACGCGCCAGTAACAGCTATAGTGTCTATAGACAGCAGTTATCTCTTTCTACCAGGAGAACCGCCTGCTTGTTTGCTGTAAGACTAAGAACCTGTGAATGCTAGACTTAACCCAAATCGTCATGATGATACGATATGACGCGCTAGGAGCATAGACGTACGTAGACAAATTTTCTGCTTTTATATAGCTACGAAAGTCTAAGGTTTACAGGCTCTTAGAATGTATTGTGAGATCAAAGACTCGTCTGTATTAGTTTATTGCTCTTTAGCTCTATTAAACCTATAAAAAGCGAATACTATCCGCAACATTTAACGTATTACGCGTATTTTACAAATTCCAAGACAAAATTAACATAACAGATTAAATTTTGAAATTTCAAGTATTAGGTTTAAATACAAGATGTTGGTAATTATTCTTCATTATATTCTGACGGTAGTTCCGAGTTACAAATGATTATATTAAGGTAATGACTTTCACTTGCACGTAAAACTAGCTCATTTAGTAACACACTCGGTAATTTTTTTTTGTTATTTCAACAAAAGAAAGTTAAAAATTTTAATGGTACATAATAAAAACGCATGCTTTTGATTTAACTATTCAAAATGCGATTAGCAGTCAAATTATTATATTAGAAATTTGAAATTAAACGCATATTAAATGTATAATTTTTGGTGGCCTCTTACACAATATCCAATTTTCGGCCTGGTTGCATGTTACGCGAAAAGAACCGAATACAATAAATTTACTTTGTTATCAGCAAAATATCATTAAGTAAAATAATTTAAATATGATATAATTAATTAAACATAATTCATTCAGTGAAATAAGTATCTGCAATACAACACCAATCTGAATCCGTACACTGTTGAGTGACTATACTTATTCTAAAACAATATTCACTAACACCGTGACATCAGAATAGGTGGTAGAGTTTCGCAGCGACTCGCCCGGATTGGTACTACCGCCTTAACAATTCCTGCCGCTATAACGTCAGCGTTTGCCATTGACGTGTTTCGGTTCGGAGGTTAAGGTAGCCGGTAAACTTACTTTTGCTCGAGCCCTAACATTCCGACTTAAGCTTGGCAATGCAGCATTACCTTTAACTTTGGTGTTTTTAGGCGGCGTCGATTTTCAGGAAATCCGTCTGCTTGTTTGCCTTACAATTACCAATATCATAAAAAAAATTCTTACTTTCTTTATAATATTTTGCCGCACTTTAATGAATTTTTAATAAAGCAAAAATCAGATTTTAAAATCATTTGTGTCCGAGAATGTGTGCATGATTTCGTATATATGCGTGCGTGCTTGTTTATGTGCGTATGTGAGTGCGTGCCTCCATAAAAAAATACAAATATCTACTTGAATTATAAAAACGAGTCGTTTATTAATCTGTGCAAACTTAGCAAGTATATACAGACAGTTCAAATTGGTTATCAAACTGATTATAGCCAAAGAAGTTGCTCTTTTATCAATAAAAGAGCAATACAATTAAAAATACCGACTTCAAAGTTATGATTACGTAATATAAGTAAACGACATAATCGCATTACAAAGTGAAACTCAAAAAGAACGACAATTTTTCATGAAATACCTCTAAATAGGGTGGTCTACTTAGAAGCACCTACTTTACTTGTAAAAAGTACTAAGTGCTAACACCCACCTAGGCATATACATAATCAGGGACCAGAGAAGGCTATTTTTATGAAGTCGATAGAAAAACCACTCACGTTGATTCTGAATTATTTTAATTTGTATAATTCATTGGCTATCGTAATTCAGATATAATTCTATTGTTAAATTCAATCCAATTACTCATTTATGTAATAGGTGTAGGTAACTAGCATTCTTTGTATAATATTATTATATTTAAATCTAAATAAAATTATTTAATTTGCAATTTTCCGCCAAAAAATGTATACGTATTATTGCGTAACAAAACAGATAAAATAGTGCGCTAAGAATGAATTGGACTTACCGGAAGCTAAAACTCCCAAATACATCCAGCTTTAGCTTTTAGCTTTATTATTACGTATTGTATACATTTTTGGCGGAAAATTGCAAATTAAATAATTTTATTTAGATTTAAGTATGGATTTCCGCAAAGTAACGCCTTCTTCTATTAATTATTATATTTGTTGACCTTTACAACCTGTTTCGAATTGGCGGCATTCATACATTTTACGCAGTACTGTCACCATATCCAATGTATCAAAAACCCTAAAAAAAATTTGAAAATACATATTATTTTCAGTTTTCTATTAAAAACAACGTTGCCCGAGATTGGATACGTGCCCAGTTGACGATAGGCTTGCCACCTATCACATTGTGGGACTTAATGTCTTCGGCTAGTCGGCTTAGTCTGTAAATGCCTAATTCTTAAAATGGCTGCTTACAAAAGGACTGATTCGCTAAATGCCTGGTTCTGAAACGACCTATTTCTTTAAAGGCCTAATTCTCAAAAGGACCAATTCTTAAAAGAACCAAATCTTAAAAAGACCAATTCTTAAAAGGACCAACTCTGGGAAGGTCTTATTTTATTCCAATTGACTAAGATTTCATAAAATTTTCAGGGTATTGGACACATCACTATTAACCCCCACCTAAGAAAATAAGTATGTTCATGACTTGTAAACAAAAACGATAAAATAGATACCTTTTCTATAAATACTAGGCAGGCAATTCGTAGCTAGATTCACAACTTTCTTAGTTTTAAGCTGCCACATATATTTGTGACGTTGTGTCAGAATCACAGACTACACGTTGTCAGAAAACAAATAGATACGATACGTTTATGTAAAGGCTGAAAACTCCATCTTTTAATATTATAAACCCTCGAATAAGTCTATATGTCTGTCTTATTTCACCTTCTGGAAATAATTTGAAACCTTGTGGGAGACAAAGCACATGCGAACGAAAGTTATTATTTTCTTATTTATTACATAATTTAAAAATTCCTTGTCATGTGAAATTTTTCACCTTGTCCATTTGGGCTCTCTATTTATATTTTTTGTTTTTCTATTTATTTGTGACCACAATTATCTCTTCCCATTAGGAGAGCTGTGTGCTTATTCGCTGTCTTGTTCTGTTATCCGAAATCTGCTTATGGATACGAAAGAGAAATAGTAACCCGTAGACACCTTAGATGTTATACAATATAGCCACCATATCATCAGACATCAAATTCGTTATTATGTTACTTTTTTTTGACAATGACTAATGTGACATTAGTCTACGGGCTACTTTTTCTCTTTCGTATCTGTGTTACCAAGCTCGCGATTTACACCGGGCGTTGTGGGTCGAGCCGAGTGCTCAGCGAGATATAATTTAGACGGATTGGACTATTCCCTACAACGCCAGCAAGAAGGGCTGTCTCCCGGGAGACCATACTCGACTTAGTGCTGCGTTCTGGTTACTGGATGGACTTGATGGAGGAGAAGTGGCTCATCACTCGGCGTTACTAGTTGGGCTCAAGAGAGATCTTCGTCGCTGAGACCAAAGGCGACGGTGTAGTGTAGTGTCTTGAGAGTTTGTGTTTGGGTTGGGAGAGAGGCTTGCGTTTGCCGCAGTTATTAGATCCAGAGGATCCGATAGGACATGATATCTTAGTTGCTATATGCTATAAGCTTTCTACGCTCCCGGGTTTTTGAGTCGTGTGGTAGGAAGGTAGTAAGTGATCCTATCACCAATTACCACTGTTATATCTGTCTCTTTTCTGGTAGTCTACCGCGTACCGCGCCCGTGAGCGGTGCCGTGTGTTAATCGCCGAAGCGTTTTCGGCATTGCGACAAAATTCTAAATTTTCTGTAGTCATTTTATTCTTCACACTACACCTTTGTGGAATCCATTATAAGATAGCAATTGGGAGATGGACATTTCGATGTCTGCATTATCGGGTCTGGGTGCTTATTGCATTTATTCTGTTATCTATATATGTACTTCTAAGTATTAGTATTGCTTACTTTGGAATAAGATTAGATTTGTGTGACTTGTCCAGAATATTTATTATTACTTGCTATCTCGGCGAATTTCGTTCCACCCGTTCAGTTTATATGGGGAAAAATAAAGAATCGTTTTTCCCATATTCCCTGCAATTTTCCTGGGTTTTGTCTTCATTAGAACCTTCTTCTGACAATAACTAACACAACAAAAAAAGAATTAGCTAAAACGGTTCCATCGTTCGGAAGTTATGCGCTTACCGAAACATTTAGCAAAGTCTTAGTATCGGAAAACTCGTCTACTTCCTACTAATCTCAAAAATCAATCTCTTCCGTTTAACTTCCGACGGAAAAAGAGTATTATAAATTTGGAGTGCCTGATATTTTGTGTGAATGTGTATGTAGCATCTTAACTAATAAACGAATGGTGCGAGGGTATAAAGTATAAATCGTTTCTGAGAATTTTAAGAACTATATTAAGATTCTAACTACAGTAAAGTACTGTAACCATTTTTCTCAATATTTATCGTTTGTTAGATAGAGATTTCCAAAGAGATAAAAAGCGACTCTTTGACTTCGAAAATAAGAAAGTGAAAAATCTAAAAACAGAATCGTAAAAACTTACTTTATAAACTAGAACGTTATAAACGAGAAGTAGTCCGCGTTTTTAAGATATAGGTTTAAGGATATACCTCGCACATTAACGAAAATTCAAATAAAACTTTGTCTTTCATACAAATAACACAAAAACAATATCTTACCAGAGTATTGTAGTCTTTGTATCTTACAAGTAAAGAATTTTGTGACATCTTGTCAAATATTTTTTATTATCTATTTTCTATATTTATAAAAATGAATCTCCATTTTACGTGGTCATCGCGTTACGGCTGAACGGATAGACCGATTTTGCTAATTCTTTTTGAAGTGAAAACTTCTTTAGCGGCGTTGCACACTTTTTTTAGAATGGGTAAAAACTTCTAAACTCGCGTCAGGACACGAGACCTGATCGAAAATTCGTAAGTCGGCGCAGGGCGCTTGCTCGAATGTTCGTGTTGTCATGTTTGTGTACGAAAGTGCAATAAATGAATATTGTATTCTACCACATAAATTATAGTACTTTCATACCGATAATCAAAGTAATTCGTGCAAAATTATTCCCTAACCATTTGAAAATACCAAAAAAGCACAACGTTTTCATTTCTGCCGGCACTCCCGGAGTGCAACCCGTCGTTTTTTTTGTTTTGGTTACAGTCATCATAAGGTTATTACGAACATAAAAATCTGAGGGCAGGGTAAATCGGAAAGCAATTCTTTAATTTTAACGCCATGTCAAGCGATACACAGTTCGCTAGCTTAATCACCTAGTTCTCAATATATATCCCTAAGTTATACTTGTTACTACGGAAACCTTTAAAAGCGAGTCCGACTCGCACTTAGCCAATTTATATAAATTGTATACTAAAATTATCTATAACTACCTGTCCCGGCGAACTTCGTTCTACCTGTTCTGTTTATATTGAAAAGCTTAACTACATTTCCTGGACTTCCAGAAATAATTCAAAGTCAAAATTAGCAAAAGCGCGACTAACGAACAGCAATTAATTTTTATATATAAAAAGATAAACCTACGTCTACCTAAACCTACCTACATACCAGAGGTACAACCAAGGCACCCACGATTAGCCGAAGACACTAAGTCCCACAATGTGATAGGTGGCAAGCCTATTGCCAACCGGGCACATTTCCAATCCCGACCAATATTTTTTTTTTAGAAAATTGGAAAAATACAATTTACTTTTTGTTAGCCGACCCGGGATTTGAGCCCGGGACCTCATGCAGTCAAGTCCAACACCCGGACCGCTAAACTACAGAGGACCACAGAGACCACAGAGTACTTTAGTCTATATTTATTAAAAAACCTGAAGGTGGTTTAGTAAATTTAACAATTATTTAACGAAAAACTTCCGTCTCCACAAGACGTGCAGAAGTGATCTCATATTTTGGTAAATTAAAATAAACTGTTTCGGCTAAACAAAGAAACATTGCAGACAATTATTGCACTTAGTTACGCAATATGCAGTAACCATTTAAAATATCAAAACAATGAGATATTATCATGGTAATTAGCAGCTGCACAAAAGACAAGCTGTCACTGTGGCAATGTTAATTTAACAAATAAAAAATAGAAAAATATAATCCACCAAACAACACCAATAGCATTTTTTTATGATATTGGAAGGCAAATAAGCAGATTTCCTGATGGTAAGAAATTCATACCGCCTAAAGACAACAAAGGAGGTTATGGTGCGTTACCAACCTGAAACCTGGATGTTAGGCCTTGAGCTAGATAACGTTTACTGGCTACCTTATCCTCCGGACAGGAACACATCAACATCAAGCACTGACGTTACGGCGGCAGGAATAGGCAAAGTGGTAATACTAATCCTGGCGAGTCGCTGAGAAACCCTACCACCTAGTAAGATGTCACGGTGCTAGTGACGGTAAGCCTATGCTCGAATTTTACGAGCTGCCTGGCAAAAAGGCAAATTGTCTATTCTGCAAAGGAGCTCGGAACAACACGGGGAATGATGTCTGCATTTCCGGGTATGGGTATCTATTAATTTTATTTCGATATATCTTTAAGTATTTCTGTATGAGGCCCCGGGTTCGAATTCCGGGTCGGGCAACAAAAAGAAAATTTGGGTTTTCAAATTTTATATTAAAAAAAAGTTACTCTTGATTGGATATATGCCTGGTTGGCGATAGGCTTGCCACCTACCAAATTATAGGACTTAGTGTCTTCGGCTAGTCGTGGGTGACCTTGTGCCTCTACCTACCTTTTCGGGGATATGGACGTGAAGATACTGTATGTAAGTGTCGTCGTCTAATTCCAATAACACGAGCATATAACTTGCATTCAGTTTGCGTTACTTGTCCAGGGATGTATATTTATTTAATGTATATAATATAATGTATGACATGTTTCTTTTATAAGTGTTATGAATGTGGAGTAGGTATAGTCAAAAGCATTTGTCAAAAATAATAAAATACATGTAGTAAAACTGCAAAAATCGATACCGTTGTCTTTATCTGCAATTGATAAAATTCAATTGGGATCAACAAAAAAGTACCTGCTTTTGTGCAAGATAATCTTCTTCTTATATATAAAAAACAATAGCTGTTCATTAGTCTCGCTAAAACTAGAGAACTGCTGGACCGATTTGGCTAATTTTAGTCTTGAACTATTTGTAGAAGTCCAAGAAAGGTTTAAAAGTTTAAAAGATGAGAGAAAAGGAAAAACTGCGGGAAAACTAGCAATAACATTTTAAGTGTTACCATAAAAACAGAACGGGTGGAACAGAGTTCGACAGGACAGCTAGTAGTCAATAAAATTGGTACTTAAAAAAAACCGAGCTTAGTTGGTACATAGAAAAACGAACAGAAGTCAAATTGGCAACCTCACATTAATACAAACCGTTTTTTTTTATTTTACGTTTACACCTACTTGTATATACCTAATATTGTGCTTCGTTTCAAAGTGATAGATCGTTCCCTGATTCCGTGAGAAATCTGGTTTTCTCCAGCCTGTTAATTATTCTGAACGTCAAAAAAACTTCGTTAAAACTGGTCGGAGACCTTGGAATTAATTTTAATATGTCTGGTGTTGATTTCGTGGTGATAACCGAATAAAAATAGCTAAAGAAGAGCAAAGGCTATTTTATTGCTATATACGTACTTATACGTTCATTAGACACTGGCAGTTTCACGCAGCTTCGCCTGTGTAAATTGGCTTCTACTGCACCGATTTTGATGCAACACAGCTCATGTCACTAAGGGATAATGTAGAATTCTAAAGGTCAAAAACATTTTGAAATTGGTCCAGTAGTTCTGAAGCCTATTAATTTCAAACAAACAAACAAAAAATCATACCTTTCCTCTTTATAATAATAGTATAGATAAATTTAAACTAGCTACTGAGCTGCACCTCGCCCGTATATTGCTGCACCACCTTCTAATATTTTCGATGTCGTGTCATTCTGTACTGGAGGATAGAACACCAGTCAGACTTGCACACTTGATGTTAGATATCGGATAAAAGGTATCGAAGCACCTCCTAATATCAAGGACTAATGTATATGTAATTTTAATTATTTGAAAAACGAAATTTATTTATTTGCTGAAAATGTATGTTAAAAGCTGTTACACAAGATATTTGTTAATACCAACATATTCTACCACGTTGTGGTGTGCAAATATCTTTAAAATTATACAAATTTATTATTATAACATATTGTGTTTTAATATTTGAACAAAATTTTAAAATATAATTAGATTTAACCCGAACTACCATAAGCTACCACCGTTTCCAAGCCTAGCCAGTCAGGAGAAGAAACGGCGAAACAAACTCCTGCCACAAGAGTATATTACCACAAGCCACAAGCTAAGAATATATTATTTGATATGAAATTAGTTTTAGGAAAAATAATTGCCTATAATACTTTTCTGCAAATAAATCGTTTACACTATAGAAGGCTTTATCTAACAGCAAGTCAAATAGCTTCTTTCGAAACCTTTTTAAAGGCAGTGATTTAGGACTATCAGGAATTTTGTTATACGAACTGACATATGGTACACATTCTTTTAATAAATATTAAGTTTTTGACTAGGCAGATGCAACTTCTCGCTATTTGTAAAATGTGAACTTCCTAAAATTTCAGCATTTCGCGTGCTTCATTTTC
>NJDC01006117.1:311702-322739 GCA_002245475.1 Calephelis virginiensis
AGTGTAGAAAGTAAAACACAAATTGTATCTATATATGGAATACACAAAAAACATATCGCCTTTTACAACACGTCAACATATCAGCTTGGTTTGATGTCAACATTGGCCTGAAGCAGGGTTGTGTGTTGTCAGCACGCTTGTTTATTTTGTATTTGGATAATTTTTTCACAGGTTAAGATCATTAAATGTGGGAATGCGCATGGGTGACCAAGTGGTGAACTGCCTACTTTATGCAGATGATAATGTACTTTTGTGCTCCATCTGAGCTGCAAACACTGGTCACAGTTATGGAAGGTGATTGCAAAGAAAGAGACTTATATTTATTTGAATGCATTAAAAACCAAAGTAATGTGTTTGAAAGAGACGAAGCCAGAACCGATGTAAGAGTTTTAGTTCATGATGTAGTGCTGGAACAAGTGAATGAAATTGCATATTTCTGTTGCGCTTTTAGCTGGAATGGAAGGTACACTGCGGACATAGTAGTAGGGGAGCCCAAAAGGGGATTTTTGGAGTAACTCAGGCGCGTCAGATTAAGATATGGGAGATACCCTGTACCATTGTTAAACACCTCCATTATGTATCAAATCTCTATATAGAGACGCGCATGTAGGGTTGTCTGCCTAATTTTTTTTGCTTGAAAATATACTCGAGCGTGTCAGATTAAAGTATGGCAGGCTTAGTACATGCCAATATATCCATGTTTGAATTTTCTGATGATTTGAACAAGACTTACGGGAGTAGGAGGTTCAGAAACTTTCAAAAACCAAGTCATATGTGTTAATTGCCGATTACAGAAATCTGTCTGATTGACATATTTCTGTCATCGGAGACACATTAGGCATATAGATTGTTAATATCTGATGAGTTCGGCTATGATCAAGTGACTGGGATTGCTATTTTAGCTTTTAGACACTTAGCGTACCGCTAAAAAGAAAACCTGACATGACCTTTTTTACTCTCCACTATTTAATCTACAAACTGCAATGGGTCCCAATGACGCTGGAGTTACTACACATTTAGCACCGCGGGCTCCCCTACTATAGAAAGGATGATGCATAAGAAGCATGAGAGTAGGCTAAATCGTGTCGAAATTACATAACATGTCGCATGTATTTCCTTTTCCCTGTTATTTACGTTTGGTTACACTTGAAGATTAACTAGATGTAACAATGTGTCTCAATATTTGAGTAATGTTTATTGCATCTAGTAGTGACTGATTTCATGTTCTAGTCGCCTTTAACAATAACTAATTCTATAACTCCTTGCAGTTAAACCGGCTCCAACTATTTCATTATACCACGTCGCGATTTCATAAATATTTTTAAAAAGAAAACAAATGGTTTCGAAACTGTATCCTGCATCCTTGTAATAATTTTTAGTTACACTTAAAAAAGCACAATCTTTTTACTTATTTTGACGACTTCACCAATAATAACTCATATATTACTTTAAGTATTTATCGGACAGGATGAATTTTGGAATCTATCCTCACCTATCACCTATCTCTCTTGAAAATAACCATTTCGCAATTTGACCATCAGTTGGACCATTGGCCAAGTAATCGCATAGCAAACATAAAAGAAAAACATACAGTTGAATGAAGAATCTCCTCCTTTTTTGGAGTCGGTTAAGAATCATAAATGTTTTTAACTTCCGAAGCACTTCATGTACAATCGCATTAAGTAGGTTTTAAGTATTTGATTCTGGAGTCAACGCCCAGTCATCGTAATCGTGCAAATCAGCACAGATTTTCGTTAAAAATTTCGCGAATTACTAAAAAAAGGACGTTTAAAATATTCACTTTTAAAAAAAACCTAAAAGAACAAAAGCTTCCTCAAATGAAAGCAACCAACGTCATATGGCCAGCATCGTACCTTTTACAAAACCTGCATCCAAATGTTTAATGCAAATAAGTGCTGTCTAGCAAAATTATGCATTGCAGCCGTCTCTACTGGTCCCAACCACGACAGCAGCACATTACACTATCTAGGATTACGCACCCAACACTTAAAAAATGCATATTTTTACCATATTTCTTTAAAATAACGATAAAATTACGTCTGAGGTACCTATAATATGTATAGCTCGTTATTAACACAAGCATATAATTTGCTTACTTTGGGGTTAGATTCAATTCGTGTAACTTGTCCAGAGATATTTATTTATTTATTATTAATGTTAAAATGGTACATAACATAAGACGCACATGATGTATAAATACCGTAACTGTTATTGAAATAATAAATATACAAGAACTTTTAATTTTTAACACATACCAACTTAATTTCTTTTAGAAATATCCCCGGATAAGTTGCACACATTGAATCTAACTTCAAAGTAAGCAAATTATGCGTTTGTGTTATGCGTGTTGGTTAAAGATTCTATTCCATAGAAATTCTTATATATAGATATAAATTTAATAAGCACTCAGACCCCGAAATGCAGACATCTAAATATTCATCACACAAATGCCTGCCCCCATCGGTAATCGAACCTAAGCCACGCAATGAACATGCTTAGGGATAGAGGTTTCAATCTCCCACTGCAATATGTAATGTGATTTTTTGTACCTTTTATTTAAGTTAAATTCAGATTGTAATTTATATTTTTAATCTAGTTTATATTGTAAACTATTTTTATTGAAAAAAGACAAGCCCGCTGAGTTTCTTTCGACGGATCTTCTCAGTGTGTGGCCGCGTTCCGGTCCGGTGGTAGTTTATTAATATGTCGACGCCCACAAATACCAATTGTGTGGTTCAAGTTCAATAAAGATTTTTCTGATTCTGCACATGGTCGATAGGCTTATACGCCTTGCTTAAAGAGGCGGTCCCCTACTGATTCGAATGATAAATTCTAAGTAAAAAAATATTTTCTATATTTATATAAATTACGCATCTCTTTGTTTGTCCGCGATGGACTCCTAAACTGCTAAACCGATTTATATCAAATTTACACATCGTGACAATTGGAACAATAGAATGTAAGCTACATTACATAACATAGCAAAACAAGTACATTTTATACCAACAGGTGATATTAGCCAGGGCAGCTAATAATAAACAAAAAAAAAGATCTACATTTCATGGTCGGCAATTTGTCACAGTATTATATTTTTGCTTCTATTATAAGAATTATGTAGAAAACGGAAAAGGAAATCGTTAAACGGCCGCGTGTAACGCTAGACTAGGTAAACTATGATTTCGAGTAATAAAACATTCATAATCAACGTCATTTACGGTGACTACTTCGTATATATTTGTCCCTGATTACGCACAGAGGGTGATTTTTTTTTGACTGTCTCAGTACTTAAATTAAAAAATGTGCCAGCAACATCGTAAGCAGTATATACAAAGTTATCTAATAGCAAATTTAACGGCAGTAACGATCAGGGCAAATTGATCGTATTCACATAACCGCCAGTATTTTTTTAAATATCTTTTATTTATTTATGAACACCGGGTTTTCCGTGTTCGCTGAGCAGAATGACCATCTGCCTCTCTGTTAGGCAGCTCGTAAGGTGGGAGCACAGTTCAAAGAAAGATCATCAGCAAAGAGACCACCATTGGCATAGTGTTGTGCAAAAACTTTCCCGGGTAGGATAGGAATCCACCGCATTACTTCTTGTCGCCACAATGACTCGTTCATATTCCGGTCCGGAGGATAAGGTAGCCCGTTGACTTGCACAATAAGACTAAAATTTAAGCTGTAAGGACAGCGACGCACCTGTAACATATATGGTGTCTGTAGTCCACGGCTATCTCTCACCAACAGGTTCCCTGACTTCTAACATAAGCCATAGGTCGTTTGTGTTGTTAATTAGTCTGTGCTTAGGTTTTGCTCCCCCCGATCATAGAAGACCTCGCAACGTGTTATCGGATCCCCCGGACCCAATAACCGCGGCAAACGCTATTCTCCCAACTCCAAACCGGAACACGACAAACTCACATCACCTTAACACAACACTGCACCGTCGCCGCCGGTCTCGGCGACGAAGACCTCTCTTGCGCCCGGCGCCTAACGTCGAGCGATGAGCCACAAATACTCCTCCACCAAGTCCACCCAGTAACCAGAACGCAGCACCAAGTCGAGGTACGGTCTCCCGGGAGACAGCCCTTGGTGCTGGCGTTGTAGGTAACAGCCCAATCCATCTAAATAATGATGTCTCGGGCTGAGCACTCTGCTCGGTCCACAAAGTTCGGTGAAGTTGTAAAAAATCGTAAGATTAGCAACAAATTAGTCATTCAAAAAAAAAAAAAGCTTAGGTTTTGGGTAAGTTATATGTAAATTGCTAACAGTTTAAGTCAATGAAATTAAAGGTGTTTAAGCTTGACGTGACAGACATATAAAAGCACAGTTTATGTGTGTCTGTGGCGTCGTAACTTTTGGTCGAATGGACCGATTTCGATGCGGATTTTTGTTTGAAAGCTAGAATGATAGACGGTTTATAGCTACATTGTGGGTGGGTTTTGGCGAGGATTTTGTTTTTTATATTGAGTATTATTTTTCCGCTGCTTGTAACTTTAGTTTTATTGAGCTATCCATTTTTTTTATATAATCCATTGTAACAGATGTACTGTTATAATGAATTTCCGCAAAGTAATGCCTGATTCAATAAAAAAATGGGTGAAAACGCCTAGCAGGATATCAAAGTTATTCTTGGCATGTTTTTGTAGAGAATTGAACGCTTTTCCAAAAAAACGTCTCGTATTCTCTATTTATGTGAATGAAATATTTATAAAATATAAATCTCTGTTTCCCTTGCTCATCGTATCATTTGTGAACAGATAGACCAATCTAGTTATTTCTTATTCGTTTTTTGTTTGAGTCAGGAGAAGGTGCTTATGAACGAAGAAAAAAGCTTAGCAAAACAGAGAAAAAGTTAACAAAACTTACCGAACACATTAATGTTACGCAACTGACGGTTAATTTACATAACTGTTCGATTCAATTCGAGCTTAAAGATTAAAGTTAAGTAAGCACAATGGTGGTGATTCTGCTAATTACAAACTAAACTTGTTTTAATGCATGCTATATTTTTCAAATGGAACAAAAGAGATGGAACATTTTAGACATGCCAAATTAGTCCGGACGTGCAAAATAGTGATGTTTTTGATCAACTGAGCTGGTCTGATGATGGAGCTTGACGAGACGTTACGTTGACAATCCTACTGGTATAACCATCGAGTTATGGTACTATGTATGTTTCGTAATCTTCGCAGTTCTTCTAAAACACATCATAGAAGAGATATTGTAATGTATGTGTTTTTGTTGTATGTGTATGTGTATTTGTCTGTAGCATCAAAGCTTTCAAACAATTGTGATGCGTTATTTTAACCCACTACACAAAATACGTATGTCTGTAGCAATAAATTTTGAACGAATGGACTGATTTGGATGCGTACATTTTTGTTCAAAAGCTGACATAATCAAGATGATATTTGACTACGTTACATAAATGTTTTGTAGGGGGTTTATAACCAAAAAAAAAGGATGATTAGTGAGTCTCTCCGAACCGTCCCAAAATGTCCCTATTATTATATAATTTTTTGGATCTTCATTTAAAAGTTCATGTTTTAACAGGCTCATTTTTACATCCACACAAAACTTTCCAGTATGGTCCCAAAAAAACTTTATTTGGGAAAATATCTTAAGCTTATGATTATAATCTCGTCTTAGTATGGACAGGATATCCTCATCACATTTTTATTTGAAGTCGAAACAAACTCCTTAAACAGATTTTGACAACAGTCTGGTGTGAAGTAGTATTACCATCTTAACCATCTAGTGACACCATATTTTTTTCAAAGAAAGACAGAAAGAAAATTATTTATTTGCAGAATATGTGTTTAAATGAGATGTTACAAAAATCGCCTCTGTGGTCTAGCGGTCCGGGTGTTGGACTTGACTACATGAGGTCCCGGGTTCGAATCCCGGGTCGGCCAACAAAAAGAAAATTGGATTTTTCCAATTTTCTAATAAAAAAATGTTGGTCGGGATTGGTAACGTTACCGGTTGGCGATAGGCTTGCCACCTATCACATTGTGGGACTTAGTGTCTTCGGCTAGTCGTGGGTGCCTTTGTTGTACCTCTGCCTACCTCTTCAGGGATATGGGCGTGAAGATACTTTACAAAAATATTAAGTATATCAACATATTTGGTGTGCACATTTTTTAATATTTATAAAAAAAAATATTATTTAATGACTTAAATATATATACACTGACTTAAATAAGTGGCTTAAAAGTTATAAACTTTAACTTTTAAGCCACTTATTTATATAAGTATAGGTACCTAGTTTAATTATTTATTACCAAATATTTTAAAACTAAAGTTAAATTTAACCCTGTCTACCTACATTGATGTATACTTTAATAGAACACACACTGCCATAGTAAGTAATTATGAATTAAAATGAATTAATTTTCAACTAAATTCTTATATGAATAAAGCGATATGAACTAGTTTAGTGACTAAAACGTGATAACGAATAAAGTTCACAATACAGATATAACTTATGTTTAGAAACACTAAGTTTCACTAAGTGAAATTTTATAGACTTATACATAAAGGCAGTAACTTGTGAAATGAAAATTACTCTAAAAAGTCTATAAGCTAGATCGTATTTAGAGGCTTATTAGAGCTTCTTACATTTAACAAAAAAAAATTTACTTCACAAATTAGTGTGTACAAACGCGAGCAGGTCGCCTGTTTTTTTTAGGACTTTGAAAAATAGTCGGGTTATAAACTAAACATACCAGCACTAAATACTAAACACTTTACATTTTCACAAAGAAAACAAAAACTATTTCGTTACTGTTCCGAGCTCCTTTGCAGAATAGACCATCTGCTTTCCTGCTAGGCAGCTCGTAAAAGGCTAGCATAGGCTCACCCTCACTAACACCGTGACGTCTCACTAGGTGGTAGAGTTTAGCAGTGACTCGTCCGGATTGGTACCACCGCCTTACCTATTCCTGCCGCCATAACGTCATGACGTGTTCCGGTTCGGAGGGTAAGGTGGCCGGTAAACTTACTTTTGCTCGAGGCCTAACATCCCAGCCTCAGGTTGGCAACGCACCATTACCACCTTTGGTGTCTCTAGGCGGCATGAATTTCTTAACATCAGAAAATCCGTCTGCTCGTTTGCCTTCCAATATCATAAAAAAAAGCGATTTGAACAACTTGTTTAGCAGCTACTGAAACTATTGCTTTTACTTCACTTATTTCACCTTTTGTAAGCAATGGCTACAAAAATGATGAGCAACGCAGTAATGTTGCTAAAACTGTATTATTCTATTTTACAGTACCTAGACAAATAATTGAGAATCTCCTTTGCTTAATTTCCCTGATTACGAGGAATAGAACCACCTCGGAAGTAAGCATTTTCAAATAAAAACTATGACAAAAAATAATATTTAAATCGGTTTACAAATGCCGGAAAAATCGTTTAACATACATGAAATAAATTTTTGTAATCGAATATGCAACCTCTTCCTTTTTAAGTCATTTATAAATACTTTCATTCTAAGAAACATGTTCAATAAATAAAAACGTTTTTGAATGATGGAAGGATTTATTTTTGCCAAATGAAGTAACAGTAAACATTAATAAAACAAACGGTGTACGGTAGATAGGACTAAAAATTAATCTACCTTTAAATTAATTTATAACAAATTATGAAACTTATGTTCATAAATAAATAAAATGTTTAATAAAATTTAAATAAGGGCTGTGATTTAAATGTACATTTTTGTAGAAATACGTAACTTTTTAAAATTAACTAAATATTTGCACACCACAATGTGGTAGAATATGTTGTATTCTTAAATATCTTTATAACAACTTTTTAACACACATATTCCGCAAATAAATAATTTTCATTTCATTCATTTCATTTCATTTCATTTCAAAACAGACAATGTTTCTTGATAGCAACTAATTTACGACGTCTGTAGCTAACCAAAGTACTAATGGTGTATTGCTAACAATGTATAATGTGACATAGCATAATGTTTAACAAGATGTCACAAACAGATCGTGTTGGCGTAATTATTATCTTAAGAATAGATATTTAAAAGCTAATTAACGAAGAAAAAACGAGAATCAAAGAAAAAGTTTGAATAATTAGCCGCGTTTTCTGTCGTTTTCTTTAAAACTATATTTATTTATCTTGCATCCTGATATTTTGACATATTTGATTAAAATGCTTGAACTCTCAAAATGATTACGATAATTAGCCTTTTTCACTTATTCTTAAGATAATAATTACGACAAAACGATCTGTTAAGGATACACCTGTTAAACATTTACACTAATTTGACATTATACATTGTTACAACGCCGTTGTTTAGATATTTTAGAGACAAAAATTATGTATTTAGTAGAGTTTCATATGCGGTGGAACCCGGAAAATTCATGAAGTTATCTAAATTGTAACATAATATATGTTTTGCAATAGGTATAATAGTTTAATAACATTAATATAACGTTTAAACTCTTTCTTCAGCGTCACCATAAAAATAAGCTTGTCGATTGTGTATTTAGTTTGTATTCATTTAAAATTTAGTTTTGGTCTCAAAAGGTTCATTGTATGATTCTCGGAGTAAGGTGTTTTACTATATTATAGTGCAACACGGACAATGTGCAACACGGACGCTGTGGTGGAAGGAATAGAAAGGACAATGGTAGCAATCCGGGCTTAAATAAAGTAATTCTACTACCAGGTTGTGCTTATGATTGACTACTCTTATCACTCATTATAGTAATACATAGTTTTAGTATTGTAAATAACACATAATATGATTGAGCTCATTAAAACTGCTGCAAACAACTGCAAAAACCGACTCCAACTATTTTAATAGGTACCACGTTCAATTCAATGATTCTTTTTTCCAAAGATAGCAAATGGTTCACATGAATTTTATCAATATCTTGCTAGTAGTTTTTGAGTTAAAATAAATAATGCATATCTTTTTTCTAAAACAAAACCATCAGAATTGGTTGGCTATTGAAGAGCGTACAAAAAGACATAAGTCGAAGACCTTCGTCCTTTTTTGAAGACGGTTTAATAAGAAGTGACTTAAAATATCATTACAAACATTTTTATTTAAAACTAGCCGACCTGGCAGACGTTGTTCTGCTATATTTTTAATGTTATTTTTTATAAAAAAAGTGGTGAGTCACCCTCATCACTTGGGGTTATGAAAAATAGATGTTGGCCGATTCTCAGACCTACTCAATATGCTAACAAAATTTCATGAGAATCGGTATAGTCGTTTCGGAGAAGTACGGGAAAGAACAATGTGACACAAAAATTTTAGATTTAAGATGTTATCAAGACGAATTGTTATCGCTCGCATTTAAAAAGTTGTCAAATGATGAGCCAAGCTTCTTAATTTAAAATCTCTAACCCTACAAGGCCTATATATAATTATATTACTATGTTTACAAGTAGTAGAGTGCTAAGCAGTAACCAGAGGGATCTACCGCTTTACCTATTCCTGCCGCCATATTGACTCAGTCATGTTCCGGTCTATAGAGCTATTGGGGGGTCTAGTAGACTTTCGCAATTAGTCCTTTCATCCTGACGTCAGAACAGCGACGCACCTGTAACATCTATGGCATCTATAGGCCATATTGCCTCCTTGGAGAGCCGTGTGCTTATTTGCTGACCTTTGACAAAAAAAAATTTAAACCTTAATTAAACTACATGGCTTGCCCGTTTCGTTACTGCCAATTGCAATAACTATTTTATAATAGTAAACTATTGAACAGCGAATACATTTTTCACCTAACGCTCAGCTCATGTGCCTGTAACAAAACGGCAGACGTGTCTATTTTTTAAGATTTTGGGAGGCAATCAAGCAGACGGATTTCCCGAGGGTGAGAATTTCACGTCGCCTAGAGACACAAAAGGTGGTGTACCGGCTACCTTGTCCTCCGACCCGAAACACATAGCGGGAAGTGCTGACGTTATGGCGGCAGGAATAGATAAGGCAGTGGTACCGATCCGGGCGAGTCGCTGCAAAACTCTACCACCTAATTAGATGTTACGGTGTTAGTGACGGCTAGCCTATGCTCGCCTTTTACGAGCTACATGGCAGAAAGGCAGATGGTGTATTCTGCAAAGGAGCCCGGACCAACACGGGGAAGTTTATTAAGTTAACGGGGAGTTTTATTAAGTTGTAAAAATTATTAAGCTTGTGCTTGTAGAGTTAGAAGATTGGGTCTACATGACATCTTAAAACTTTTTAACTGTGCGAGCTTTAACGTCTTTGTGACATTTTACATGTAGATGGTCTTGATAGGATTTATATTTCAGTGTTTATTACAAAACTAAATTAGTTTTATTTACTTAGTAGAGTATACCCATTACGATTAACATGCTTACTTCAACCACTTATCAAGAATAAAAAAGTATCTTCACGCCCATATTCCCGTAGAGGTAGGTAGGCAGAGGCACAGCCAGGGCACCCACGACTAGTCGAGGACACAATGTCCCACAATGTGATAGGTGGCATGCCTATCTCCAACCGAGTACATGTCCATTCCCGAACAACGTTTTTTTATAAATTTTATTTCCTCAGTAGCTCAATTGGTTAGAGCAGTCGTCGGCTTGAGACGAAAGGTTACAGGTTCAAATCCTGTCTGGGGCGAAATTTTTTCTTTCTTTAAAATTTATAGAAAATTTATCCCAAGCACAGGGCAAGTGCTAAAATAACAATACGTAACGTTTTTTTGTTAGAAAATTGGATAAACCCAATTTTGTTTTTGTTGCCCGACCTTGGGATCGAACCCGGGACCTCACACAGTAAAGTCCAACAATTGAACCGCTATACCACAGAGGCGACAACAAGAAGATATTATAAAAGTTGAATGTAAATGACGAAAATAAATAATAAATTATCTTAGTTTCAGTCATATAAATCACTATTTTTATGGATTACAAAAGAATATTAATAAACTCTGCAGAAAGTTGATGTCAATGTAAATCCTGATTGCACTTAAAGAGAAACATAATATGTGTAATGGCAATCATCT
>NJDC01006120.1:0-20248 GCA_002245475.1 Calephelis virginiensis
AATACAAAAACAATGCTGTAAATAGTAATTAAATAATTAAAATCATTAATTTTATAGCTACTTATTAAAAAATTTGCACACCACAAGTTGGAATATGTTGGAATGCCTAAATAATTTTGTAACATCTTTTTAGCACATATTCCGCAGATAAATATTTTTCATTTAAATTCAGACTTGATGTGATCTTGATTGTCAATTCATAGGCATTTCTACTGTCTTTAGGGCTTTTAAAAAAGACTCAAAAATCAACATTACTAATGTATAGGAATACTAGAGTAAAAATAAACACCCAGACCCAGAAATGCAGACGTTTAAATGTTCATCACACAAATGTCTGGCTTCGTTGGGAATGAAACCTAAGCTTAGTTGTTGATTAGTGTTGCTAGGCGTGACATGCCAGCCACTCGACCAAGGATGTTGTCACAATTTGCAAACGAAATATCTGTTCCTTGAAAGTATTGTGGGGGTGCACTTTAAATCGTCGAATTTCTCTTCGTTTCAGACGTTTTCAAAGATTTAGGCAGACATAGCTGGGGAAGACATTTCGTTTGCTTATTGTATCCTCGCAGGCCTCTCTTCCACAATCCCCATGTAGCTCGCTATTATAGCGCGCGTTTTGATGGCTGGAATCTGGATGTATACACACATTAAAGAACAAGCTATTTGGTGTCGCTTAACTATCCACATTGTTTATAAGATCTATCTGGGTCGCTAGTATATAATTAATAATTCTTGTTGGACATGGGTTTCCCTTTTTTATTATGTAAGTGCATATTAAGTAACGGCCAATGTTAATAATGTAATGTTAAGATGGATTTCAAGCAATCTGGGTAGCTGCGTATCCGTCGGCCTATCCTTTACCTAATTGCTATATTTATCCTGTCCACAGATACGTTATTGGCAAGCGATAACATAAAAATGAATCAAAATATCAATCTTGGACAGTAAGTTTTGGATTAGGATTGATTATTAATATTGGCCGTAAGACAGCAATCACACTGCATCCTACACCGATATGGTGTGAGGTGAGGATTTTAAATTAGTTCTGACAAATCTTTATTTGTACACCAAAACCGCACAACTGCAAAGGCAATCCCGTGTGGCGATGGGACCGCAGTTCTAGACGGCCGGCGATGCGGTGCGGTCCGCGGAGTATGCCACGTCGAACTTCGCAGTATTGTACGGATTCTTAATAATATTACGTTTGCTTAATTAATCTCATCTTAGATAGACTTATTTTTGAAAATTAAAATAGAAAGCCGTCCGGCGATTTGAAATATGAAATGTTAAGCCTAAGGTGATATACCATATTTTATGACTTTCAAGTTTTACATTAATTTGGGGCGTCCGCGTCGTTCACTGCAGCTCCGGATGGAGGCACGGAGCAAAATCGTGTGATAGTGTGAATCCGTCCCTCTGCACATCGGGGCGGTATGCTGCATGACGTGATATCCGCTTTTGTGGTCAGTGTATGGTTTACGAGACTTACACTTTAATTGAAACACGTGCAGTCGGGTGCGGCGGCCCGGCGACATAGCGCGGTGTGCGCGGCGCGGTGTCCCGCCTGCGGGATAGGTGCGACGGGCGGGGGCGGGCGAGCGGCGTTGTCGGCGCACGTGGCCTCTGCGCACCCGCGGTACTGCTCCTCCTGCTTCCGGAGCTTCCCCGACGCGGAGACCCGCGCCGCCCACGAACTCGCGCACCGCACCGCCGACCGCTTCGTCTGCGGGTACCAGTCTTGCGTGCTACGCTTCCGGGACAGGTACAGTCTTCAAAAACCTACGGCCTGAGCTATTACTAAATCGTCATGTACGATTTTTATTAAGTTAAATGCAATGTGTGGTATTCCAGGAACGAGTTGCTATCGCACATCCGCAAGGTGCACGCCGGCAGTGCCGCGCCCGCGCCGGCCGCGCCACCCACCGCCGCCTGTCCGCACTGCGACCGCACGTACGTACACATTGCTCGCACTGCGACCGCACATACGTACACATTGCGCGCACTAACGCCTCGCACGTAAGGTGTATCGGCCAATTTCTCTGTTCATTTAATCTTTTCATATATAATACTAGTTGTTACGCGCGACTTCGTCCGGGTTTACTTGACAATTATCACCAAATTATAAAAAATCCCAATAAATTTTAACTTATTATGTTATTCTGATATCAAAGCTATATTACTGCAAAGTTTAATGAAAATCCGTTCAGTAGTTTTTGCGTGCAAGAGTAACAAACATACACACATCCTTACAAACTTTCGCATTTATAATACCTATTAGTAGAATTTTTAACATTTTATTTTGTAGATTATTTTCAACTTCGTTAATAAAACTTAAAAAAAATGTCTAGCTAAGAAATCTCTCCTAAGTCCCAGAAAACTTCAAGCATTCAAGAACGTGTTTCGATGTAATTTTCTACTGGCACTCTAATTGGGTCACATTTAACCTGTATTGTTTTTCAAAATATACATTCTTGTACATAAGTATTTACATTCTGTTTAGAAGATGCCTTTTACGCACGTATCCAACACGTAGACCAGTCCAGATGCTGCGGCACGTTGAGATACTCGAGTGCCATCGCTGCGTTTAGAACTACGAGAGTGTCAGAGACGTATTTTGTTCAAATCAGAGCCTCATAAATTCGACACAAAACTTTATACGAAAGTTGTAACAAGAGTAACCATAGAATATAATTTTATTATATTTCACACAAACCATATTACTTATAATGCATCTATATTATTCTAATGAAATCTACCATTTGGAATATGGAATCTACAGAATCAGATGCACGTTAAATCGTCGAATTTCTCTTCTGAAATAAACTTCGTTTTCATCGCCGGTAAACAAGCCAAAATACAGCGGTTTTATTTAACCAAGTCCCTCTTTGCATAGAAACGCACGTATAACGCGGTATTTAGGTGCAATATAACAATAAAGCACGCGAATGAATACGCGCGTAAAACGCCTCTTCTGGACAGACTGTTCGTGCTAGGTTAGGTTTAACATATTTTTTCCATGTTTTAAGAGTCATTATCATCGCAGAATCTTAAATTAATTAAAAACTAATTTCTATGTATTTGGTTGGTGTTGTAATTAAAGTTACGTTTTTTGCAGCTTAGCTCATGCCACAGGCCACAGCGTCTCTTTTAATTTATGTTAAAAGTACATACATATCTTCACGCTACGCCTCTTACGGGTTAGGCTGAGAGTATCGAGTGCCAAATGTTTAGAATCTTGGATACAATCTTAATTATTATATACAAGCTTCCACTCGCAGCTTCCCCTGCGTGCTAAAGTATATTTTGTTTTGAATTGTAGTCTACGTGTTATTCTGATGTATAAATTATATTTCTGTGAGGTTTCATCTAAATCCGTTCAGAAGTTTTGGTGTTTCAAGTAACAAACAAACGTCCATCCATTCTTACTATTTTTCGCATTTATTTGCTAAAAGGTTTCTTTTGCTAAAAGTATTGATGACAAGCGAACAAACAAATTTTAGTTAGTTATAATAATAGTCCAGAAAATTAATTATCTTCCTTATTGAATTGTTTCCATCCTTGGCATTGGTGAAACTCCATTATGTATTTTTATAAATGTTTTTTTTCATTGCTTTTCTTTACCTTAAAAAAATATTACAAATACCAACTTTGGTTTTTGGTTGTTAACTGTTAAATTAGTTCACAATAATTTAACTGCACCTTGAAGATACTGTAAAAGCGAAACCGGTTTTCTAATATTATTTGTTATGTTTTTCAAATATATGAAGTGAAACAGACTGTGCTAGTGTTTTTCACATATAAAAAATAAATTATTCTTCATTTTTTTCCTTCTAATATTTACAAAAAATCAGAGCAATAACCAATATATATATATATTAATTTTAGTAAGTATGTACAATTAAAACTTCGTATAAGCTTTGATATCACTTGAGTAAATAGATTTTGATCGTTTCAGGTTTGGGTCCGTGGCAGCCATGAAGAGGCACGTCCGTGTTCACCGCAAGCGAACTCAACAGGTAATAATTAAGGTTGAATAAAAAAATATGTAAAAGAAAGAAAATTTTCCAGTGCGATTTAAACTTAATATATATAAATTGATATATCTATAAATGGTTTAGTATCTTCACGCCCATATCCCCGAAGAGGTAGGCAGATGTACAACCAAGGCACCCACGATTAGCCGAAGACACTAAGTCCCACAATGTGATAGGTGGCAAGCCTATCGCCAACCGGGCACATTTCCAATCCCGACCAACATTTTTTTTTTCATTAGAAAATTGGAAAAATCCAATTTTCTTTTTGTTGGCCGACCCGGGATTCGAACCCGGGACCTCATGCAGTCAAGTCCAACACCCGGACCGCTAGACCATAGAGGCGATAAATAAATGTTTTAAGCACCTACTAGACGTTATCTGCGCCTTTGCTGACGACCTACACTGCAGCTGGTTCAGCTCGTGTTGGCCATAGCTATATTTTTAACGGTTTGGCATAAGCTTATATAATTTACATCAATTCATTATTTGATTTCGAAAAATCGTTCTTGGATTACGTAAAAAAACCATAAGTAAATAACCTTAACGGGCGGTATTTAAATTTAACGGACGGTTCGTCGAATTTTCTGCCTGTGAACTCAAGCTTTGTAAGTATGTTTTCATTGTGTCTATAGGAGGAGGAAACGGAATGGGAGGACATAGCAGAGGTGGGGGATGAGGTGAGCCCCACGCTGGCAATGTTGGAGGCCGAGGGGGAGGGGGGCGCACACGTGGAGTACCTCGAGATGGATGCGCTCGACGAGACCACGCTGCACACTTTGTAGGGGAGAAGAAGAACAAGTTGAAATCATATGTTACAACTTGGTATTTTCGTCAATGGAATCTAAGTGTCCAGTAGGCAATAGGGGCAGTATTGCGTGTCTTTTTCGTCACAGTGCTAGTGCTAGCCTTGTCCCACTCATCTGAGGAAATTACAGATTGCAGTCCCCCACTTTGATAAAGACTGGTTATGACCTTAATTTCTATGTAATAAAATGTATATGACTTACACAAAATGTAGTTTTATTCAAAAGTCTTAAAATAAAATTTCATGTATTCTCGAGTTGTTATTATTATTCTTGTAAGAGCACAATTTGAGCCTTATTAATTTCGACTTCTTAAATTTAATTTTTTCTTGCATTCGTAAAATGTTATTCATAAACCACAATAAGTAACATTAAGTACTTCGTTATTAGTGATTCGTACAGAAGGTTCACGGATTTACAAAATGCAAGCAAATTTGAATCTTAAGATGTGCAGCAAAGGCTTACATGATTGCGATAAAGCTAATAGATCTGAGAACGTGTAGTTCTCTTACTAGTCTGTGATCTGAGCCCTTACTATGAGTTAACGCTTGTCAAGTTGACTATACTCGCTACGGTCTCTTTTAATTATTTGTATAAAAACTTTGAACAGCGCCTCTAGTGGTAACTAAGAGAAACACAGTTTTAGACCAAAAGTAGATTTCGACACGTAACTTATTAAACATAATCTATATCAACTCATGGTAAAGGCACGGAGCTGTTACAATGAGCTTACAGCTTGTCAAGTTTACTATGCTTGTTGCCGTCTCTGAAAATTATTTGTATGACAAATTTGGACAGCGCCTCTGTTGGTAGCTATGAGAAACACATTTTTAGACCAAATATGTCCTAGATTTCGGCAACGAACTATGCCAAGTCATGGTAAAGGCTGGTCTACCCATAGATCTCTAATATTACTATTTCTATGGATCTACCTCATATCACGCATGACAATCAAAGGTGGAACTTAAGACGATGGCTGAAGGTTCATATAGCGCTGAGCGAATTTAAATAATTATAACGTTAAGTATGTTTTTTACGACTGGTTCTGACCTAAAGCTCTTCAAGAGATACGCTGCCTAAATCTGAACTACGGTGAAACATCCTGCATCAAAGGGTGTTTCACAAGAGAGTGAATCTTTCGAACACTAACGACCACACTCGGAAAAGTCAATTAATATTGAATCTGTCATTGTCATAATTTTGTAAAGAAAAAGGTCGAATTAATGACTGAGTTTCTGAGTGCGCCCGCAAGTACTTACTCTGTGGTACAGCTAATAATAGTTTAAATTAATAATAGAATTGTCGCGCTTGAATAAGAGTTCAACAAAGCTACGTAAAGTTGTTAGTGATAGAAAATAAAATAAACTTGTATTATTCACTTTATATTTTAATTTTAACTGTGTCTAATTTTCAAAAACTAGAATACTACATTAATGGCAATAAATTAAATAGACAATATTTTACCAAATTATCACATTTTTTCACAATTTTAATTTTCCTATCTAATTAAAATATAGTAACTTCACATCTTGTATTTTTGTACTAATGTTAGTTTCATATTTAGTGTGTCTGGTTCCCATATCCAAGAAGCGAGTCATTTTGTTTATAAATGGTAGTTTTTTGTAGGAATAGTAAAAAATCTTGACTACGGTCGTTCGTTATCGACTGTTAACTCGAAACGTTTTGTGTAACTATTAGTAACGCGTCGTCACTTTTAGGCAAACTACCAAAGGTTATACTAACGGATCAAGGTTCGTCAATTATAGGAACTGAGTCTTCTGAGTCTGAGTTTTAAAGTCCAAAGATAGAATCAGGGCGAATGCTTTACTGACAAGAAATATAAAGAATTAGTTAAACGAGGAATAGTTTAGAATTTTTCATCATTGGCAGGTAAAACAACTGACAAAGGGAATTTCATACTAACAGTTCGTTCAGTGGTAAGTAACCATTTACTTAGCCACGTGGATGATCAAAATAAATCAATCAGAGAACGCGTAAGACAACTTGTAATCGCTTGGAAGTAAAAAATCTCGGTGTATAGTACTAGGAAAGTTACAAGACTGACTAGGAAGCGTCATTCTGTTGTGGAGGTACGGTGGCTGGTGACATGTGGTGTCACAGCTTATGTTCGGGCGGCGGCTGCTCGCGGGTGATGACGGCGACGCGCCGGCGCCGGACCAGCGGCTGCCCGCGCCACTTGCTGTCGGCGCCGCCCAGCACCGCGTGCGCGAACTGGTACCGCGCCACGCCACTCATCACGTACAGACTGCGGCGGGCCAGCAGCGCGTCCAGCGCCAGCTCCGGCCGCTGCGAGTGCGTCAGCCGCATCACCGCCGACGACACCAGGCACAGCCCCGCTATCGTGTCCCCGCAGAACTGCAACACGCGGACGGTGGGTTACATCTAACGTTAAGTGTGTATCTAGCTTGCGCTTGCACGGATATTGTTACATATAGCACGTCGATTTTTTTATTGCAAATAGACATTCATAACACATACGTCTTACCACTATTACCGATGTAATGGGCGTGATATTCGCCACTCTTGAGTCACAACCTATCTGCCCTACACAGTTGCTGTTCTTATCGTTTACGTTTTTGTTCTTTATGCGAATTAATCTACAAAACATTCATACAACGCCTACTGGCATTTGGAGACTGCGAGGTCATATAATCTGTTTAAATATATAATTGTAGCTAAAAGCTTTATAGAAAAAAAGGATTGAAGGGAACAAATTAATTGAATTTCATAAAATACATATAATATTGAATGAAGAATGAAAGTGTAAATTACCCGAACGGCGTCGACATGCGGGCGGATGTGTCCCGCGGCGGCCAGGTCGAGCACATGTTGGTGTGGCAGCAGTGGGCCGGAGAAGGCGGTGCGGACCCGCGCCAGCACCGCCTGCCCCGCCGCCGCCCACGCCGACCGCTCCGTCTCCCGGTAGCCCTCGATGGCCTGCAAATATTAAAAAAACCTCATTGGACTTGATACCCATTATTTTACTCAGCAATCATTCCATGTACTGGAACAGAGGGGTTTATTACTTTCATTTATTATTCCTACTAAATATGGGAACTCAATCCCGAAAAAAGCTTAAAGATTACAAACAGTTTATGAATTTGTTTCTATCATTTGAAATCTTATACAGTCTGACATTTAAAATACCAGCCAAATTTTGAGAAACGATTCGGAATAGATAACTCTTGCGATCTGTGAGTGAAGCATTTTTGCAAACTACTTTAAATTATTGTTTACATAAGTAAATATTACAACTTTGTAATAACATTTAAACTGCATTACTATTTAAGTCTTTACCCCCTTATATGAAATTTGGCTCGTCCTTTCAGTCATCTTATAAGTTTTTACATGCTTCTGAATAAAATTTGAAATGTTCAATGCGAGAAACATACATTATCCCAATGGTCGTACTCATACCGCATCCTCTTTAGTTGTGGTTCCACTTCAGCCAATAGTGCAGCTTCCTCCTCCTCAGTCACAAATTCTGGAAACACTCTCATGTGCTGCAGAACCTCTGCTCTTAACTCACTCTCATCTTCTGGTTTCCAAGAGGGTAATATTTCTATGTAGTTCCGGTCACCCTCTACAAATTTAATAAATTTTTAAGGTTTTTAATAGAGAGGAACATGTTTTTACTGTAAATAATGCAACATTTTAGGGCTACTTCTAAGAGAGCATTGGAATATTTAACATTTCATCTATTTGCCAAATGATTGGATCAAATTCTCATATATTTGATACTTTTATCAGAATATAAAAATGCTGCAAAGTGATAAATCTAGTTATTAGTTATAAAAGGAGTTATCCCATTAGTAATATTATATAAATAATGACTTTATACTAGATCCATTCCAGAAGTAAATATTTAAATATTTGTAATAACATGTAACCTGACACATTTTTACACATACTCGGCTATCTTTCTGTACTTACTTCAGAAGCATTAATGCATTACCTACTACATTGGTTTTTTAGTTGTAAAAACAAATAATACACATTTTTCAACGAAAACATTACAACTAACATAAATGGAAGCATTAATATAGAGATTCTCAATTGATTTCCCTATGTATCACTTAAAGACCTTTAAACGTATCGGACAACATACAGTAGAACGAACTAATGTAACATACACACTAACGTTAAATTTTATGTTGTTTTTGGGTCCTTCCATAAAATTTAGATCAAAAAAAGGTAAAAGATGATTAGACCATATGAGTATGTCATACTTTTACTTACCAGAATATTTCAATAAGTTAGATTTAGGTAGTAAAGGCGATGTATCAATACTAAATTGCCTAAGCGATTTAAATTTGCAATTTCTTAGAAAATAAAAAGAAAGTAAACGCATTTTACAACAATTAAACTAATCAAATACCAACTTTAAAATAGACACAGATTTTGTTTTCTTTTGATTATTTGTCAAAAATTTATTATTTTCATTCCACTCTATTACATACACACATTACCTACATTTTAGATTTGACACTGTGATTTGACAATCAGCTGATTTTTGATAGTCAGCTGTTTTAGTCTTCTTTCTTTCTTTCTTTAGGTTTTGGCCTTCACGCTAGTATTTAGCCATTAGTCAAGTAGAAATTTGCATCAAATTTTAGATCAATTTCAATTAATTTTAATTAGTCATCAGTCATAAGTCGTCAGGAAGTCATGTCAGGCTCTTGGGTAAAGCGGTGGCCTGTTTACTCAAGCTCATTAATGAGATTTGGCGGCAACGAGGAAATACACGATACGCTAATTTCTTAGTGATTATTTAATTTGTGCATTTTCACTGAACAAAATTGTACAAAATGCCACCAAAATGGACTATTTTCACTCAATATCAACACGAAATTCAATAATTATGAAAAAACTTCGACCATCTTTTCTCTCGATGGCGCCAAAACTCTGTTTTAGTCTTCTTTACAATTTTAGGCCAATATTTACTTTTTTGTTAAGTCAGTTTATTCTGGCAAATCAGTTGCCAGTATCGACTGGAAGCCATCACTAGCAAAGAAGAAGAAGAAGAAGTCAGTTTATTTTTAATTTCAGCAAAGTTATTTGTTGTTCCCTTTGAGTGTTAAACTTTAAAGTTTGTTTCATACAAAAACCACGGAACAAGACGTCATCATTCATGTTTAGAAAATTATTTTGGCTAGGTTGCAGTTTACAAAAAAAACACTTTTTTTAAAATTACCATAGCATGCAGTTTTGGCGCGATCGTGAAAGAAGATGATCGTAATTTTTTCATAATTATTGAATTTCGTGTTTATATTGAGTGAAATTGGTTAATTTAGGTTGGAATATTATAAATAGGTTATAAATTACCTTACCTTACCTAGATTAAATTTATTCAGTGAAAGTGCACAAATGCCAATCGCCAAATCTCAATAGACGAGCTTGAGTAACGAAGCCACCGTTTTACTTAAGACCCAGACATGACTGTAAATAATGACTAATGACTGTATAAGAATTAATTAATACGGAAGACATGGTAATATGGCCTAATGGCTTTAACCGGCCCCAGAAAGGGGCAAATTAAAATACTATCTACCATAGCATGCATTAGTCAGTTTAGTACAACATTCATATAAAAAAATAAAAAAAATAAGTTTGCTATGTTTTTTATTCGCCCAAATCATATGACACTAGTTGCCTTATATCTGAATGCCTTTAGACTTACTTTAAAATTATACGGGTTATATTTTTTCAAGTAAACTTTAAATAAATTCGGGTTTCCTATGTATCTATGGAAGTCCCGCCTCTTATTACGTAGTATTTATATACTCTTTGGCATTAGTGTAAGCTGGGTTTTGGCACCATCGTGAATGAATATGCTTGTAATATTTTTATAATTATCGGATTTCGTGTTTATATTGAGTGAAATCAGTAAATTTTGTGCAGTGAAAGTGCACAAATAAAATAATTATGAAGAATTTAGTGTTTAGTGGATTTCCTCCCTGCCACCAAATCTCTTTAGACGAGCTTGAGTAACGAAGCCACCGCTTTACTTAAGACCCAGACATGACTTTGTAAATAGTGACTGAAAGATTTAATTATTTTTTTTTGTTATTATTTTTTATGTTATAGGAAGGCAAACAAGCAGACGGATTTCCTGATGGTAACCAAAGATGGTGATGGTGCGTTGCTAATCTGAGGTCAGAATGTTAGGCCTCGATCAAAAGTAAGTTTACCGGCTACCTTAACCTCCGAACCGGAACACGTCATGACGTTATGGCGTAAGGCGGTGGTACCAATCCGGGTAAATCCGCTGCGAAACTCTACCATCTAGTCAGATGTCACGGTGTTAGTGATGAGAAGCCTATGCTCGCCTTTTACGAGCGGCCTGGCAAGAAAGGCAGATGGTCTATTCTGCAAAGGAGCCCGGACCAACACGAGGATATACATGACATGGCAGAATTGCCTAAAAGTCGCCGTAGCCGGTCCCAGAAAGGGGCAAATTAACTACTAACAAATAAGAGGCGGATCTTCCATAGATATATAGCAAACCCAAATTTTGTATGAAGTTTGGCTTAAGTGAAATAAGACAGTGAGGTAAAATTCCTCAGGAGTCAGGTCCAATGATAATTATACTCTTCCCTCTCGTAACATTTGTTACTATAGTCGTTCTTTTACCTCGCAAGAAGTGAGGCTTTGGAATTCACTTCCCGTAGATATCAGTAGAGCTCCAAATATTAATATTTTTAAAAGTATGTTAAAGCGTCACTTTCTGCGTTCACTGTGATTAATACTTTTATTGCTTGTTCTAAATTCTAATACCTATAATTAAAATGGGCTTATGCTTTTAGGATGATTTATTTTGTATATTAGTTGATGCATTTTTATATTTTTAAGAGCACCATTACATAGGTAGTATTCTGCTAAATCTTGTTCCATACTTAAGGGTTGCCTAGAAGAGATCGCTGACTTGGTGATAAGGCCGCCTCTGTGTATCTTATAATTTAAGTTTTATTTGATGTATTTGTAATTTCTCTGTATTTGGTGCACAATAAACAGCTCTTGTTAAAGAGTATTTATATTCTTTGATAAGAGTTATTGTATTGTATTGTATTGAAACTTGACAGACAAGTAACAAAGTCTGTTAAATAACATGGTGCAAAGGTATACGTATAAGCCATTTATTTTGAAAGTAAGTCTAAAGGCATTCATAGTAGGGGAGCCCGCAATGCGAAATGTGTAGTAACTCCAGCGTTATTGGGACCCATTGCACTTTGTCGATTAAATAGTGGAGAGTAAAAAAGGTCATGTGAAGTTTTTCTTTTTAGCTGTGCGTTAAGTGTCTAGAAGCTAAAATAGCAATTTCAGTCACTTGATCATAGCCGAACTCATCATATATTAATAACATATATGCCTAATCTGACTCCGATGACAGAAATATGTCAGTCAGACAGATTGCTGTAACGGACGATTAACACATATAACTTGGTTTTTGAAAGTTTCTAAAACTCCTACTCCCGTACGTCTTGTCCAAGTCATCAGAAAATTTAAACATGGACTTATTGGCATGCAATAAGCTTGCCGTACTTTAATCTGACATGCGCGAGTATATTTTCAAGCCAAAAAAAATTAGACAGACAACCCTACATGCGCGTCTCTATATAGAGATTTGATACATAATGGAGGTGTTCAACAATGGTACAGGGTATCTCCCATATCTTAATCTGACGCGCCTGAGTTAGTCCAAAAATCCCCTCTTGGGCTCCCCTATCAGATGTATGGCAACTAGTGTCATATGATTTAGGTGAATAAAAAACATAGCAAACTTAATTATTTTATTTCTTCGTCTTCTTTTTTTATAAATATAGCTTTCAATCGTTTTTCACGACTATTCTTTTATTTTTTTATATGAATGTTGCGCCAAACTGAATAGTACTTCTTTTCTTTCTTTACGTATGGCCTTTGTTGCGAGCTGAATTGTATAAACTTGACATTTACATCTGTCATCTGTCATCTGTCAACACAGTCTCTAATATTAAAAAAATATTGACCTCTAAGAACAATACTACCTTTGTTAAGCTGCTTGCGATGGATTTGAAATAAGCCTGACCAGGGGGTGATTATGTATCTCAGTTGTCAACTCAAACTGTCAAAAGTGTACATCAAATTACGTCATTTGTGTTTGCTATCTCTATTGTATTTCTGTTGGTCACTGGAGATAGCAAATACAAAACACGTCATTTGCCAGCGATTCGATGTACACTCATCCATTTTGAGTTGGTAACTGAGTTACATAATCACCCCCCTGTATCCCAAGTCACTCTAGTATTGTCGGCAATGAAGTAGCTGACCGACTAGCGAAAGATGTTACAAATTTTGGCTTGTACTTTCACAACAAAATTTTCTCTTACGATCTCCGTGCTGCAGCCAGAGTAGACTTAATGAACAATTGGGATAGGTCCAGGGTTATTATTAGATATACCTCTCCCCACTAATCTCCAATTTCTCCTTGCCTGTGTATTTTCTCCCTTCATTGAAACCCTTTTATCGCCACTAACAAAATTAAACTTTAGGATCTATGTCATTAAAACTTATTTATAAATAACTAATAGCTTTTAAATGTATATGCATTGTGTAATATATGTTATTAACCATAATCTAATAATACTGGGTGTCCCTTAGAATTAACAATCTGTTGTGTCTGTTCTGTTTTAGATTACTTAAAAATAATTCTCATCTTAATGTATACTTAGAGGTCAATGTCTTAATGTTACTGGATAACATTTTAATGTGTCACTCCCATGACTGACGTGATCAAGACGTGATATTGGCAGAATCCGTACCAACGGGAACACAGCTTATACCCCCTAAAGAAAAGAAGAAGAATTATAAAAATAAGCCATACAAAAAAAGAAAAAAAAGTGGATAAGTACAGAGGTTGGCGGGAACGGTCGGAGGGGGAAGGCGCGCTTTTCGAGGGTTCCCACCAATCTTTAAGCTAAAAATGTGTAATATAATGTAAAAATGTATAATTTGTAAATTAATTAAAGTGTAAATATTACTTAGTTGTGTGTAAATGTGATTTAGTAAATAAACTATACTAGTGAAAGACTATTGTAGAGTTTTATCACGACAGAAGAGGCAGAGGCCTGAACAAGAAAGAAATTTGAAGACGAAACTAGAAAAAGACATGAAATATTAAGATATGGGTTTATTACATAATATAAAACTAGTATAAAATATAGAGGTAAAAAAAAGAACATTAAAAATACTTTTTGCACTGTCGTAGAAGTTTTGGCGCCAACATGAAAGAAGATGATTTTGGTGTTCAGAATTTTAGTTTTATAATTTGTGTGAAAATAATCGTAATTCAAGTATGTGACGTACTATAAAACAAATTAACGGAGAAACATAATATGTAAACTTCAAGAAATTAAAACTAAAGACGTATTGAAGGACTCAAATAAGCTTTGTCTTAGTGAAGGAAATGACTTTTAAAAAGGGGAAGATAATATGTGAAGAAACTGAAGAAATGAATTTAAAATTTTAATATGAAAAAGAATTTATTATTACGGAAGACGTGGCAGCATGGCCTAAAGGTCTTAGCCGGCCCCAGAAAGGGGCAAATTAACTTTAAAAAAAAAATTAAAAAAAAAGTGATCAAAAAATAAAAATATTGAAATAATTATTAAATTTGTTAAATAAAATTGCTACGTATCTGGCTCCGAATTATCATTTAATACAAAGAACGAAAGGACCCTAAACTTAAAGTTTCGAATGAATTATTATTCTTTACTAGTCTGTGTTATTTACAAATTTCAATTGAAAATTCTTATTTATATGTCCTTTTCTGATTAAAAAGAAAATTTGTGTCAAGTCAGTGAAAATGAACAAATAGGTATACTTACTACTGTTTTTCTTAAAGAAGCTAAGAATTTAAATAAAGTTTTCACAAGTAAAGAACTATAACTTTTATTATTAATAATAATGGAATATCTGCCAACAGAAATTTTGTTGTTAATCTTTCAAAAATTGCCTCCCGTTTTTGTGGTGAAAAGGCTAGTATGCGTTTGTAGAAGATGGAAAAAACTCATAGAGTCTCAATATCTTCATATGAAGCAAGTAGGTTATGGAGTTAACCTTTTCCACCATGGCTTAGTAGCAATCGTAGTACTTCATCACATCCCGGCCGTATACAGGCTGTCAGATGTGCTTTGCAAAGTGGCTTTACTACCTAGGCTAAGAGAACTTATTATATATGATGGATATCCTCTTGGTAAGCTATTTTTTGTTTTTAATTTTTCTTTCTGACTATATACACCCACATGGTTTCAACAGTATTCCCAGATTATACTTAATACTTACATTTTTGTAAACTATTGTTACTTTGTCCATATCCAACAACCAGTGTGTTTAATCAATAAATAGTTAATCAATTTGATTACTGTATAATTTGGCTCCTTAGTATTATATTTATCATTAAATAAAAATTAGAAAACACTAGGTTCAGCTTATGTATGTGAATAGTCATTTAAAAAGTATTTGTTTAAATCTCCTTGGTACAATTGGTTTTAATCGCCTCGGTGGTCTAGCGGTTCAGTTGTTAGACTTGACTGCATGAGGTCCTAGGTTCGATTCCCGTTTCGGGCAACAAAAAGAAAATTGGATAAAATCCAATTTTCTAATAAAAATAAATGTTGCCTGGGATTGGATATGTGCCTGATTGGTGATAGGTTTGCCACATTGTGGAACTTAGTGTCTTCGGCTAGTCTTGGGTGCCCTGGTTGTGCCTTTGCCTACCTCTATGAGGATATGGGCGTGAAGATACTTTTTTTTGGTACAATTTAGTGAAGATGCTTAAAATCTGCCACATACATGTGGAAACCTTCTGCAGTAATCTGTTTTAGAAAATCGAAATCCATTTTGAAATGTAATAAATCCACATGAATTTGTTACCATTTGCAAAAACACATTTGCCACTTGGACCATCATGAAGAAGGTACAAGGGTGGATTGAAAAGTATTCTTCCTAACCTTCAAGAAAATAGAAACATACTTAATCAGTTATATATTTATATATTTTCTACATAATCACAATCAATGCACTTTTGCTATCTCCTATTCAAATCATTAAGGCTATTGAAAAACATAATTTTCCCTTATAGTCAAAATAGGCATATACTGCTGTTTTGACCTTGTCGTTTGTTAAAAATCTTTGACCTCCGAAATGCTTTTTTAGGTTAGGTTAGAAAGAAGTCTTGACAGTACTAGATAAGGGGAATAAGGCGGATGCGGTTATAGTTCAAAGCCACAATTGTACCCTTCAAATCCCAGATTACTGAAGCCATTACCTTATTTGCCAATAAATAACAATAGTTTAAGTTTAGATCTATAATTTAAACCAGGTCTTCTCCACTGATTTGATTGTTGTTTTGTTTCTGGCGTACAGTAATGAACCCATGTTTTGTGCATTGTACCAAAAAGATTCAAAAAATCATCTGCATCGGCTGTAAACAACTCAAAACAGTCATTTGAAATAGTCAGTTGCATCATTTTCTGTTCAACTGAAAGCACCTCTCAGGCACTTAGTGGAAACCAAATTCATTGACTAAGATATTTTGAGTTTGTTCATACGAGATGTCTATAATCTCGTCTTATTTTTGATTTTTAAAATAAGCTTTCTAATTTTTAAATCAAGTACTTTTTTAACATATTCTTTAGTAGTAGATATCTAAGGCCTTCCAGATTGGGTTTAATCTTTCACATTCTTTCTGCCTGTCTTGAATTTTGGTATCCATTTTTTGACAGATAGATAATTCAGAGCAGAAGCCTTATGTAATGTACTGACTATTTTATGATTATTAGAATTGAATGGATCTGTGTTAGGCCGAGTACTGTTCAATCTGCTTTTGTATAAAAACTAGCAATTTCGCTTAGCTTTGTGCGTAACTTGGCTTTTACTGCAACGATTTTGATGAAACAAAACCTATGTCACTCAGGGATAAAGTAGCATTCTAAGGGTGAAAGAATTTTTGAAATTGGTCCAGTAGTTTCGGAGCCAAATTAATTCAAACAAACAAAAAATCAAATATTTCCTCTTTATAATATTAGTATAGATATAGATAAATCTAAGATGACATTGATTGTTGAAGATATTGAATGTATATTTATTTAGTTACTGAATTTTTTTTGTGAGAGGTCAGTGAACAAGCATACGGCTAGTGGCTGACGTGTTAGGCATGATAAAGTCTACAGGCTACCTTACCATTTAGACCGAAGCACGAGACTGTCATTATGTGGTAGGAATAGGCTACGAGGCAGTCCTTACCCGGGCAAGATGCAGCACAGCACTGTGCCACCTTTTTCACTATTTAAAATGGAATACCACTAAGCCTGTCGCCTCTGTGGTCTAGCGGTCCGGGTGTTGGACTTGACTGCATGAGGTCCCGGGTTCGAATCCCGGGTCGGCCAACAAAAAGAAAATTGGATTTTTTCAATTTACTAATAAAAAAAAAAATGTTGGTCGGGATTGGAATTGTGCCCGGTTGGCGATAGGCTTGCCACCTATCACATTGTGGGACTTAGTATCTTCGGCTAGTCGTGGGTGCCTTGGTTGTACCTCTGCCTACCTCTTCGGGGATATGGGCGTGAAGAAGATACTCTCACTAAGCCCTGATAGTCAGAACTATAGAATCTAGCTTGCTTGCCTCATAATGATAAAGCGGAATTTTTGTTTTTTAGTGGTATTTTCAAATATAAAATATGATATCTTTACGTCAAATGGCATACATAATCTTCCAATTACTCTTGATACATTAATTTTTAATTCACATCAACAAAATTTTAATTACAGATGAGAATGATTTTTTTGCACTGAGTACAATGAAATGTTTGCAACATCTGGACGTGTTTGCCAGAAAACATGTGCTAGACAGGACAACCCTCATGCCGCCTAACTTAAGCACACTTGTAGTAAACAATAGCATGACCTCTTGTTTTCTAAAACAGCTTGGAGCTGCTGAGACTAAGAGAATGACATCCTTTCACATGTACGGCCTGTCCCTCAACTATAGAGTCTCAAGCATGAAAACATTTATATCTGTGAATAGAATACACCTTACAGAACTCACTCTTCGCTGTAATGAACTAAGAGATTCTGGGTAAGAAGAATTAATTAATGTACACAACAAGTCATAAAATGTTTTTTTTAATTAAACATTGTGGTGTGAGAGTAGAGTAAACTGCCAGAGCAAGTATTCTTATAGTCTTGTAGGAAAAAATACCAGACAGATTTCTTATTACCAAAAGTACACTTTATTTACAATTTATTAACAAGAAAGATATAATGGTGTAATGCCATCCTGTGATTTAGATGTTACCATAGATTATATTATAGCAAAAAAGCATTTAATTCAGACAAGCCACCGAAGACCTCAACCGCCGGTAGAGATGGGTAATGGGTTAAAACCCATTCTTCCCGTTTGGGTTGAAACTAGGTGATTTGGGTATTAACCCATAATCACCCATTATCACCCATTATACTGAGTGAAAATGAGTATTGTTGATTATTATCAAATAGTGCAAAGTAAAATTCACCACACAAGTATGTAAAAATAACAGCCTAAACACAAAATAAGATATATTTATTATTTATTTGACAAATTGAAATTGATAAGCATGTAAAATCATCACTTCAATCAGAAAAACGGCTTCAATCCAAAAAAATAAATAAATTACTAATGCCAGTTGTAGAGAGTTCAAGACCATTTGTACGTGATGACGAAATTTGTTTATTACGCCGAAATACTATATGTAGGTACTGGTGGTGTAACAGACCCAGTAAAGTTTTCAATATTGTCACTTTAATCGTTCTCATGCTTGTGTAATTCCAATGTTTTGTTGTGTAATTCCAAATTGTATGTTATATATGCTAATTTTGCTGCTCTTTCCGTTGTGAGTCTATTATTATGAATGTTACTATGAGTACTAAAGGACCGTTCCACAGCGGCAGATGTGCAGGGTAGTGTGTGACTTTACTCAATGCAAAAAGATCCACATATTCCCTTCCACCAAATGTATGCACTTACGTTGCCGAAATTAACTCACAGAAATCTCCGACTTCAAAAACCTTCTCTTGCTTTATACAATGCTAAGTTTGTCATTACATTCAATCCAATACTTTTTCTCAATTTACAAATGTACTCCATAGTGTCGACTTTTTTACTTTAATCAACTTCAGATCGTTGGTCTGTGGGTCAAATAAGTACTCTTCAAAGTAAATAATATATTATTAGTAATATTAATCATAGATTTAACTAAATTTAAGATGGTTGCCTGGAAGAGATCGCTATTCTGGCGATAAGGCCGCCTTTGTGTATCACTTAATTTTAAAATTTTGTTTTTAGTGTATTTTTTAATGTATCTTGGTTTACATAATGTTGTATATTATTTATTATATTATAATGTTATACAGAGTTATTCTATTCTATTTCATCTTTTTGCCGTTTTCTACTAGGTATTCCCGGTAAACTGAAGATTAGCTTCGAATTCATGTTTTTTGTAATCAATAATAGTTTATGCATATTTTGCTCATTTCCTTCTGCTTTGTCAAGCTTCATCTGTCATCCTTTTCTAATCAGCGGAGCATGCCTTTTCTCATTTTAACAACACTTTCTTTCAATCCCACTCTATCGGATTTCACTATTACAAATCGGTCAGCGAGCGTTACACCACAGATTTTTTTTAGCGCTTTCATTTCGACCGCATTTATCCTACTCTCATGCTTTTTCTCACATACCTATCTTACGCTTCCATACAACAACGTCGGAATTAGCACAGAATTATGCAAAGCAAGTCTAGATAACATTTTGACTCAAAACCTCGCTTTAAAATAGCTTACCCAGCGCTCCATTCACACAATTCCCTGCGCACACTCTCTTTTCCACATCCGCGGTGTACCTTCCATCCTTGCTAAAAGTACCACCGAGATATGCAACTTTATTCACTTGCTGCAACACTACATTAGCAACTAAAACTCTTATATCCGACAATACTGATGTATTTTGTTTTCACCCAGCCAAACCACCCAGTGGGTGGAATGTAACGGGTGATAACTGAGTTTTTACCCGCTAGCAGGTTTTAATCCGGGTGATTACCCATCTCTAACCACCGGCGCCTGTTATCAAAAATATTTAGACTAACAGCAACATTGGTAATTGATCCAGGTATGAGGTAATAAGCAGCTGTACATCTCTTTCGCACCTGCGGCTGTACGCATGTTGGCTTCTCACTCGTGTCGGTGCGGCACACTTGTGCTCGCTGCGTGGACTGCGCACCCTACACGTCACCGGCGCCAGGATGGTAACTATAAACAAGTAATCTCATTCGTACTCATTTATAAACTGAATGTAGGGTCACACAGCTTATGACAGTAGCA
>NJDC01006120.1:20593-30997 GCA_002245475.1 Calephelis virginiensis
TTGATTTAATACAATTAAAATGAATATCTTAGAATTGAAGTATCAATTTATCTTATTTTTTCGCACAAATTTTACACTTACTTGAAATGAGATTAAATATTATGTTCTAAATTAATTAATATACACTCACAATTCATAGCATTTATCTAAAATAAAATGTCAAAAAATAGTTTAAAATTATAATTGCATTATTCGATTTAAAAATAAATAAAATTATTATTACAGCCAAACATCAAATTGATAATTTTATATTCATTATGCATACCAGTCACATCATATAAATTCACAATTCATAGTCTTAATAATAATAAATAAATAAAAATCTACAATAAAAATGTCAAAAAAAATAGTTATAAGTTTAATAGTAAATAAATAATTTTCCCCGTGTTGGTCCGGGCTCCTTTGCAGAATAGACCATCTGCCTTTCTTGCCAGGCAGCTCGTAAAAGGCGAGCATAGGCTTATCATCACTAACACCGTGACATCTGACTAGCTGGTGGAGTTTCGACTCGCCCGGATTGGTACCACCGCCTTACCTATTCCTGCCGCTATAACGTCATGACGTGTTCCGGTTCGGAGGGTAACTTACTTTTGCTCGAGGCCTAACATACTGACCTCAGGTTGGCAACGCACCATTACCATCTTTGGTGTCTCTAGGCGGCGTTAATTTCTTACCATCAGGAAATCCGTCTGCTTGTTTGCCTTCCTATAAACATAAAAAAATAATAAAAAAAATAATTGCATCAATTCAATCTAAGATATAAATATTTACAGGTAAACCTTTAATTGTCAATTTTATTTTATATTATTATATTATTAATACCTGTCGCACAATTTATAAAATGTGAGAGAAGTACTCATTAATACTGTAGTAAGCCTTGTTACTTAGTTTTTTTTTGATTTCATGTTTAAAACTATTAATATTTTTAATTTGTTTCACACTAGGCGGTAATTTATTAAAAATCTTTGTAGCCATGCCACAAACATTGTTACCGAACAAAGCAGTTTGGTATGGCAAGGCACATAAATTATGTTGATATTATGATGAATTATGTTTTCAAATAAATTTAAATTAGCTTTAACAAATACAGCAGTTTCGTAGATATAAATGCATTGCAAAGTTAACAATCTATGATTGATAAAACATGGCTTACAACTATAAATTTTTTTTAGCTTAAATATGTTTCTTACGCATCTTTTCTGTGCTACAAATGCAGATTGTATATGTGATGAGTTTCCCCAGAATATCACACTGTATCTCAATGTAGAAACCACATATGAATGATGCGCAATTAAAATAGTAGAAGTATCTACAACTTTGGAAAGCATGTATAATGCATATGCAAACTGATTGAGTTTGCTGCAAACAACTTCACACCCAAAAACTTCGTCACTTCTGTTTCATGTATTCTCTGATGTTCAAAACCAATAGATAATGGTACTGTCAAAGCAACCCGGTTTTTTAATGTCATGAAATTAGTTTTACTGAGATTTATTTTTAAGTCATTAGTAAGAAGCCATTTTATTATAATTTTTAGTGCTTTAATCATGTCCTTTTCCAAAATTAAATTATTATGATGGTGACATATTAAAGTACTGTCGTCAGCAAATAAAATCATGTGATGAGATGTTACCCTGGGCATATCATTAATCATTATAAGAAACAAGAGGGGACCCAATACATTACCTTGAGGAACACCAGAAACAACTTTGAAAACGTAAGAATAGTATTTGATTTCTAATCTGGTTTTATTATGTGAGTTGATACCTATTTGTCAAATAGCTCCGAATAAGATTAAGTGCACTACCTCTAATGCCATACGATTCCAATTTGTTCAATAATAATATGTGGTGATTAACGCAGTCGAATGCTTTGGTGAGATCCATTAATAAGGAAGCTACTGGTATCTTTCTATCAACATTATCAAGTATATTAAAAATTAACTTGTAAATGGCTAAGTTTATTGACTTATTACGTCGAAACCCCATCTGCTCATCCGCAAGAAGTCCACATTTATCCTGTCTATCTGTCTTTGTCTTAGATACACGTCGTGTACCTTCGGACACATGTACTCTACAGAAACCATTTCCTACTCAAGAATTAAAAGGTATAAAGAACGGGACGCTGGGCTCGAACTTGTCAAACTCTACATCTTCGACTAAAAATAATTGGCGCGACCGTTATAGTGTCTAGAGTTAGAAGCTTTGATCTGGGTGACATCAGATTACTTTTTGGCAGACAGTGGGAGCTCTATGGTCCGATGTCCGAAACGTACATACGTTGAGTTTTTAGTAGTGAGTGTTTTGTTGGTGCTAATAAAACAGCTCCTAATAAAATATTTCCAGCCAGCAACACACATGTTGTGTGGAGCTGGACATATTTGGGGGTTTTGGCTTCCGGTAATTCCAATTCATTCCTATCGCACTATTTAGTCGGTTTTGTCACGCCATAATACGTATAATTTTTTTAGCGGGAAATTGCAAATTAAATAGTTTTATTTGGATTTCCTTGGCAACATTTTACATGAAAATGTTTTTGATTTCTTTTTTTTTATGATGATACTAGTATTGCATAGATTAATTCACCAAGTTATAGAAACCTGTACAGCAGTTCGCTCTGGATGCTGATTATGCAACTCAATTGCCCACTCAAAATAGAAAAGTGTACATCAAATGACGTTATTGTGTTTGCCATCTCTATTGTATTTCTGTCGGTCACTGGAAATAGCAAATATAAAACACGTCATTTGACAACTATTTCATGTATTCTTTTCCATTTTAGTTGGCAACTGAGATACATAATCAGCCCCCTGATTGCTGTTACCGCTTTACCTTGTTAGCTATAGCGTTAGTGCTTATGATGCTTGCAGCACGGACTGTTAACCTACCCTAACTTGCCGGCAGATTAGTTAATGTGATCTAAGATCCAAGCATGGCAGAAGGATAGCGAAGCAATCGTATGTTCTAAAAATTGTAGTATGCCTATTCATACATTGCGCTTCGCTTTGCTTGTCTTGGGATTACTACCATGGTGCCCTAGATTAGGCATCCTTTTTTTTCATTTCAATTCAGGTCACTATCTTACAATATCTTACACGCACATAATTTTTTTACGTTCCAGGTGCGACGTACAGCCATGCACGAGTTCATCCACAAACTTCCGGCTCGCATTGAGGAGCTAAATCTCAGCGCGTCCAGCTTCACAGAGGAGCACTGCGGCGCGCTGGCGGGGCGGTTGCCGGCGCTGAGCCGCCTCGAGCTGTGGCGCTGCAGCCTGTCGTCTGCCGCCGTCGTCTTCCTCGCCAAGTCGCTGCCCGTGCTGCAAGACCTGGACGTGGACTTCACTCTCTACCGCGGGCACGTGGTTGACCTGCCACCACTGCGACGGTGTAGATTTCGCGTTAAGGTTTGTAGCACCTCATGTACAGATTCAAATTTTAGCGTTGCCAACCTAATTCTGTTTGAGATTACTTATTCTAGTGTAAGTGACATGCTCTACAATTCTTTTGTTTTATCATTAGAAGGAAATAAAGTTTCATAGTATGTGCTTTACGGATTGTTCTATATTTTTTTCCACGTTATATATTTTGTAGTTTAGAAATTACAGACGTAACAACACTTAGTATAAAATGACTCAAGAACTTAAAATCAGAAATATAGCAAAACATAATTAGGTCATTTTAAGTTTGTGTTCTGACTTTGTGATGAATTCCAGCTATAATAACATCATTACTGCGACAGTTTGTTTGTCTGTTACAATTTATAATTTTAACTCGAATTTAAATAAGTTTAGTATTTACTACAGACAGACGTGAACAGAGTCAAGTGTACAGTTGTTGAATAATTAACATTCATTCATCCTAAGTTTAAAACGTATAACAATTTCCCGCCAAAAATGTGTACGTATTATGGCGTGACAAAACAAGCAAAACAGTGCGCTATGAATGGATCGGACTTACCGGTAGCCAAAACCCTCAAATATGTCCAGCTCCACACAACACTCACCACTAAACTTTTTTATTAGCACCTAAACAAACACTACTAAAACCTCAACGTACGTTTCACTTTTTAACCGAAACATCAGAGATACTAGCTCGCGCGCACGCGACTCGCTCTATTTATAGGATTTCGCGAGTGTTTAGCGGGTGTGCTTTAGCGAGTAAGATTAGTGTTGTGTGCATCTAGATATATTTTGGGTTTTTTTGCTTCTGTTAAGTCCAATTCATTCAAAGCGCACTTTTTTTTCGGTTTTGCCTGAAAATTGCAAATTAAATAATTTTATTTTGATTAAAGTATAGATTTCCGTCCAGTAATGCCTTCTACTATCAATTTTCTTAAAATCTTTTACATTTGAATATGTTTTCTCTAATAGCAAATACCTTCTTTCGAAATCTTGTTAAGTTTGTTTGATTATATCTACGAATGAATATGCAAGATACATTATTTTTATAAATATTAAGTTTTTGATTAGGCACATGCAGTTCCTCAATATTTAGGAAGTGTGTAATTCCTCATAATATGTTAATGTTTTTTTTACAAATTCACATTCAGCCAAGATATATTAGCAAGATAAAGGAAGAAACTTACTTACCCATAATAAGCTTAGAGAGACATATTTTTTTCGTTTTTTTTTGTAGAAGAAGAGGCAAAGGAGCAAGTGGGTCACCTGATGGAAAGTGATCACCTCCGCCCACGGACATCCGCAACACCAGGAGTATCACAGATGCATTGCCGACCTTTAAGGAATAAGTACGCTCTTTTCTTGAAGGTTCCTAAGTCATAATCGTTTGGGAATACCGCCCTTGGTAACTAATTCTACAAAGGTGTTATACGGGGTAAGAAGTGTCTTCGAATTCGCACAGTTGTACATCGCCACGCATCAAGATGATGGGCTTAATACCTTAAGCTCTGAAGCGATGTCCGAAGATGCATTCCCCATGATAGATGGAACACTGAGTGACCCAACATCTCTACGCAACGCCAAGGAATCAAGCCGATTGGTAACTGCCCGGTCATTGACAATTCGAGTTTCTCTACGTTGAATGCGGTCAAACGGAAGGATTTGGTACTGTGGAGCCCCTGCCTAGAGATGAGAACAGTACTCCATATGAGGCCGGATTTGCGCTTTGTATAGTTGTAAGCAATGGGTCTGCTTGAAATACTGATGACCACGAAATTGAACATCACTCAAAATGTCAAGGCCGAGTATACCAATGCAGGCTGTGGCAGTTAGGGAAATGCTCTCAAATTGAGGAGATGCGTCAAAGGGAGTCGTTTTAGCCGAAAACGCGCAAACTTCTGTCTTGCTAGGGTTAAATTGCACTAGATTCTGCTGACCCCAAAACGAAGTTTCAGACAAAAGATTGTCAAATTTAGACACAAGTTGGTTCCGGCTCTCGATGATATGTCCCTGAGATATATTATGTCGGCCAAAGTATAAGGCTTCCCCAGTAGTGTCGTCTGCATAGCAAAGAGTGTCACTAATTTGCAACATGTCATTGATATGCAGAAGAAACAAAATAGGAGAAATCACCAGCATTGACAGGCGACTCCGAGCACACACCGTCGACAACGATCTTGGTGCTACGCCCCGTCAAAAAACTAGTGATCCATGTACATAAATTCTAAGGAAGACCATAAGAAGGAAGCTTCGATAGAAGCGCCTTGTGCCACACCCGATCAAAGGCTTTCGCTATGTACAAAGTGACAACCAATGCTTCTCTCTTGCTTTCGACTGGTTGCGCCCATCGGTGTGTTAAGTAAACCAAAAGATCATCAGCTGAACTGCTGCTGGTGAGTGGTGGTTAAGAGCTGGTAGTTTGTTATGGATTCCATAACTTTGGAAAGCAAGAAAGGCCAGTAATTGGACGGATCCGAGCGGTTACCTTTTATGGGATCGAGTGTACTAAAGCGGTCTTCCATGAATTCGGTACAATGCCTGATGAATAGGAGAGCCGGAAGAGTCGCGTTAAAACCGGTGCCAGCTCAGAAGCACACTTCACAAAGCGGGATGGTCAGTGGCGTGTTTCCATGGTCATCTAATGTTAAGTTGGAAACAAAAACGGAGCCTAGAAGTTCGGCTTTCTCTTTCGCATCATGGGCCAGCGAGGCATCACTCCGCTGTAAAGATGGCTTCTTGAAATTTTCTTTGGACAGTCTTGGTGAGAGACCATAACCCTCTTGTTCCCGAAGGTAAGCGGGCTATTTTCTCGCCAATTCTGCCAATGTGCTCGGACTTTGCCCTGGCAATAGCTCTTTTGAAAGACCTAGAGGCAGAGTTATACTCATTTTTAATCGAACTGGTGTTTTCGTCGCAAGACTTCGTTCGAAATTAAAAGTTCGAAATATAAAGTTTCATACCCTGCAGCATCATATCAGTGACAGCATCAGCAACGATGCCTGGATCCACCAGTGAGAAGCAAATATGCAGACCTCATTATAGGTCAGCAGATTTGCTTTTCACTCTCGACGTCCTCGTCGGCCCGACGGTTGTAGCCGCACACAGGGTGTAATGGACACTGCACACCGGACTTAGCAGTGCTCAGATCCAAGAGGGGCAGCGACAGATACTTTATAGTTCTCTGGGTGAGAGGTCAGCAGAAGGTCTAACAGTGAAGGACTATGATCCTCCACATCTGGAATTCGCGTGGGCGAAGTCACCAGTTTCGTGAGATCATAGGACAGGGCAAAGGCGTGATCAGATCTTCCAGCATGATCGGTGGAACGTGAACCAAGCCAATCAGCATGGTGGGCGTTGAAATTACCAAAAATCACGATTGCTGCGCATGCGATCTGCTCAGATACAGAATCGTAATCCTTTTGCATGTGCTCAACGCGCCGACCGGTCTGTTTTGGCATTGCCGTCATGTGACCTGTACAGGCACGCTTAGACACGCGTGTGGTCTCAGCAGTCAACGCGCAGCAATGGACAGGTCTTTGCCCTCAAGATTGCCGAGGCGCCAGAAACAAATATCCTCTCTGACGAAAGCGCACACGCCAGTCCGAAGTACAAATGAATGTTCCAGTTTATACCCCGGGTAGGAGAGGTACGATGTATCAGCCGGAGAAGATATTTGCGTCTCAGTCAAAAAGTGCAAGGCTGGCTTCGCCGTTTCCAGGTGAAAGTGGACGGCGTTCAAGTTGTAGTGTATTCCCCTAATACTGCAGAAATCCACAACGAGCGTGAAAAAGGGGTGCCGAACATATTTAATTTTACGCGCAAATCCCCCCCCCCCCCCTATAGTACGTGGGGCCACCTAGTGTTTCCTGGTTAGAATCCGTGGATTTTAAATTAGAAACAACAGGGTGGGATTGGTCTCCGCCACTAATGCAGGTGGTACCCCCGTGGGAACTAATACTTGGAATTTGCAGCAATATTATAATATGAGGGGGGGGGGATAGAGTGGGCATCCGGGACTCTCACCAACCAGACGAAACGCAGCAGCAACGCTGCTACTTCACGCCGGTTTAAAGTAAGAGAGTGGGACGTCCCCGGACGTGCCGGCCCATTAAGCTGCAGCCATATAGGCAAACAGCATGGCACTACCACTCGGAAGGTGACTGATTGCATTAGTGGAACAATTCAAAAACGCATAGTTTTTGGACCGTCTCACCAGTGGGCGATGGGATCGTCACATGCATGATTATTATTGGTTATATCCAATGATTTTTCATTTGTTTTTGACTGAAATAATAAAGTAGCGTACTATTTTTATTCGTAGTACTAGGGACTTATAGTTTGTTTATTATATCTTTGTGAAATTTCTTTCTTTAGATTAAAATAATAACGTATGGTTCCTTTTTTAAAACTATTACAAGGTAAGCTAGTATTTATTCTAGGTTTTTGTGTTTCTAAATTTAGCTTGTATTCAGCGAATTTACTGTTATAAAGTTAAAAATTTGTTTTTGTACTTCTGATAATATATTTAATGTTTTAATTTATTGGACAAACACCAGTATCCATATTTAACTATTCAATTATCTATGTCTGGGAAGGTACAATAATTATTATATTGATTAGCGATTAAATTCGACTTATAATTAATAAGAGCTACATTCAAGTGTCGATTATATTTAATTTATCTAGAACACTGCTAATATTTGTGGTACCATTAGAGCTGGCTTCTATATTTGCATAATCCTTGCTTGACAAACTTGAAAAATCTCTAAAACTATGTATTATTTCTGATAATCTGGCATTGGGCTTAACAGTAGACAAAACAGAGCAATTGTTGTTATGTAGGAGTTTGGTAGACAATCCACGTACTATTTGATCGTCAAGTATCAAAATCCGTTTTGTCGTCATTTTTCCATATTTTTTATGAGTTACTAGATTGCTATTTAAAGACAGTCATTTACTGAAATTCAAATTCGATTCCTTTTGACGTGAAATTTAGGACTTCTGAATCATCAGATCATCTTGAGAGTTTATGCTAATACCTGTGTTTTCAAAAATATTATTTTGCCTTCTAATTAATCGTACTGTTCTATATTTTGGTATAGATTATTTATTCTTCTTCCGCGTAGATGTGTTGCTAGCTGTAGATGAAGCTACTTGCTTCAAAATTAAAATATTTTGTTTTTCTTCGTTAACCTTTCTTAAGGAGATGTTTTCTAAGATTAGATTATCTATCTTCCGGTGAGCAATTTCTAATTGAAAATTTAATATTTTAATTTTTTCGCGTAGTTCTTTTGTATGTCTGTCACACAAGGTAGACAAATCCGGTAAACTTCTAGCAAAATACTCAGTGGAAGAAGTTTCAAAAGTTTTTACCGACTCTGCAGACATAGTACGACTCTTCTTAAAGTGAAGTAAATCAAAATCAGTATTTTCAAAATCAACATCAACAACAAATCTAGAATTCATCTTTATGTATTTATGTAGTTGATTGTACAAAGTTACATAAATTGCTAAAATTTTCCAATTTAAAACTTAAACTCTAGGTAACGGCCCGATGTGTGACTTTCAGTTTTTCAAATGTTCCCTTTTTAATACTTATATTAAGCACACAAGCTCTGTTTTTATAAGTTTAATTAAATTCGATATTTTTTACTGAAATACACAGTATTTTTAAATGATTTTCGAAGGATTGGATAGAATGCAAGGAAAGGGAAATTTTTAAACTAAACGTTTAAAAATTGACGATCTGTAACCAATCTTAAATAGTTATATTGTCTACAGGAACTTTGCGAGACGAAGATCCGGGGCGGGGGCGAAGGCCCGGGCGCCGAGCGGTACTACCGGTGGGGAGCTCTGCCTTCCTGCAAAATCACCACGTCATATACCACCCGCTACTACTGACCGCTTATCGTTAAATCAGACATTTATGTCGTGAAGAAAATTTAGACCCGACGATAGGGGAGTAAACGAAGGACATGGAGGAAGATATCTGACAGTGATAGAAACGTCTCCTTGGACGGATTTTCACCTGTTTCTGCTCTTTCTCTACGTGAACTTTACCTGGACTAATGAATATGAGATGGAATCACCGAGACTGATGATGAAACATGTATCGTCAATGATAATGATTTTGTGACGATAGAGGTTACGATGATGACACAGAAAATAAATAAAAGAAAATAAATAAAAAAAATAAAAAATAAAAAATAAATAAAAAACACAGAAAATAAATAAAATTAAATAAAAGAAATGTTAAATACCTAAAAATAATTTTGTATTGTGGTGTTCAATACTTGAAGCTAGTCAAAGATAATATAGATGCATTCATAAGTTACAATGCTGACGAAAGAGATAAAATAAATTAATAAAGAAGATAATATATGTATTAAAGAGAAAACAGTTATATTTAAGAAGGTGTTACAAAGAAAAATCTTTGTAGTACAGCTACAGTTCGCTTCATATTCATAGAAATGAAATGCGAATTATTTATTCATAAGATGAAATTGTGTACTGAAAGTACGCATTAGCTTTTACCTGTTCAAATGTTGAGTTTTAAACGTAAAGAGTCCAATAAATATATTGTGCAGTTTTTCATTATTTTCTCATTCTTGGTAACAATAGCGCTAATTGAAAACTGGCGTGCGACTTCTGGTGTCGCTATTTTAACTTTTTATGTCTTTTAATTAACGCATTACACGATGACTAATTGTTCATTAAACGAGTATTACCGCTTAATATTTACTCCTAGCACGATGTGTTGGTCCGGGTCCTCAATGTAGGATATGCCATTTCCATTCTGCTTAGCAGTTCATATGAGGCGAGATAAGGCTAAATGTGTAATTACTAACAATGCTGCTGGTGATAGCTTCCTGTGCAGAAACTTGCGCGTCATACGAATTCTAGTCGTAATAATGAGTGTCATGTTTTAGTCTAATCGCCTCTGTGGTCTAGCGGTCCGGGTGTTGGACTTGACTGCATGGAGGTCCCGAATCCCGGGTCGGCCAA
>NJDC01006120.1:31238-43653 GCA_002245475.1 Calephelis virginiensis
CTGCTGGGGATAGCTTCCTGTGCAGCAACTTGCGCGTCATACGAATTCTAGTCGTAATAATGAGTGTCATGTTTTAGTCTAATCGCCTCTGTGGTCTAGCGGTCCGGGTGTTGGACTTGACTGCATGAGGTCCCGGGTTCGAATCCCGGGTCGGCCAACAAAAAGAAGATTGGATTTTTCCAATTTTCTAATAAAAAAATGTTGGTCGGGATTGGAAATGTGCCCGGTCGGCGATAGGCTTGCCACCTATCACATTGTGGGACTTAGTGTCTTCGGCTAGTCGTGGGTGCCCTGGTTTTGCCTCTGCCTACCTCTTCGGGGATATGGGCGTGAAGATACTTTTTTTTTATGTTTTAGTCTGGAGGGTAGGTTAGCGGTTGGACCTGCGCATTAGGCCTAACACACTGGCTGCAGGATGCCGACGTACCTTTAACATCAAGTCTATAGGCGACGGTTATCTCTAGCCATCAGGGAAGCCGGGTACTTGCTCGCTGTCATAATATAAAAAGTAGTGTTTCATATTATGAAGTATCGACGGTCGCAGTTCCGCGAGGACAGGTTTGTCCAACCTTAGCGGCAGGACTTGGCGAAGCAGCGTCCCTTGCCATCCACAATCTTAGGCTGCTGGTGTGGCCCTGGCCCACTGTTCCAGCGTGGTGATGAGATAAGCCGCATTAGCCGCCTCACGAGTCACGACCAATAACATTTAAAATGGCTTCCGAAGTAATCGGATTGCGTCACGTTGTAAGGCTGTAGATACACAGATATCGTATAAAGACGTATTTTTTAATCGCTCGTTTATTACTTAAGCAATAAACTTTTTTTTATTATCAAAAGAGATAGCGCTTTAGTTAATACTTAGATGCAAACAGGACAAAGTTTTCAATTGTTATATTACTGCGAAAAAGGATAGCATAGAAAGGTATTCATGGATGCGTTCTAAAACCATTACACTAACGTTTTTTTAACGATACGTTTACGTTTTGTTAGGGCATAACTCGAAGGAATTTTGAATGTTAACCGAAATTAAATTATCTGATCTCACAAGTAACAAAGAGATAATTAAAAAAAAGAAGTAAAAAGTATCTTCACGCCTATATCTCAGAAGGTAAGCAGAGGCACAAACAGAGCACCTACGACAAGCCGAAGACACACTTAGATAATAATAATATGTTAACGTTATCAATCATCTTTTTATTTAAGGTCTCAGGTTGTATTCCAGGGTTGGGCAAATCAAATGTGTTTTTCTATTTTATAATGAACAACACAATTTCACAATGGACTAAACACACCGTCGCCTAATCGTAGACATACTGGTTGTGCCTTCGCGTGCCTCTTCGGTAATACGGATGTGAAGTTAATACTTAGTTAACATTACGTGCTTGTGTTCTCGGGTTAGTAATGTGTACACCGGCCACTTTATTTGTTTTTAATGGAGGCCACGCCGCCGATGGCCGCCATCAGTTCTCCGCCTCACATACTAATTGAACGCGTGACCAATGTTGAGAAGATTGCTCGATGGAACAGCCACACTTTAGTATTTGAACACAAACTGATTTTATCCAGTTAAAAATACAAGTGATCTTGAAAGACGTTAAAAAATTATGAGTTTATCCAGTGACTTCCTGTGATAAATTCCGATACAATTTCCCCATAATGGTCTGGGCTCCTTTGCAGAGTAGACCTTCCTGCCAAGCAGCCCTTAAAAGGCGAGCATAGGTTTACTGTCATTAGCACTGGCGTGACATCTGAACAGGTGGTAGAGTTTCGCTGCGACTTGCCCAGATTGTTACCACCGTCTTACCTGTTCTTGCCACCATAATGTCAGTGCTTGTCGTTTACGTGTTCAGGTTCGAAGGATAAGGTAGCCATTAAACTTACTTTTGCTCGAGGCCCAACATCCCGGTCTCAGGTTGGCAACGCATTATTATCATCTTTGATGTCTCTAGGCGGCGTGAATTTCTTACCATCAGAAAATCCGTTCGCTTGTTTGCCTTCCAATATCACAAAAATAATAAAATACAAATTTCTATGAGATGACTAGGTAGAGGACTAAAATTCTGTCAATCGTTTAAATATGTTCGTATATTTCCTGCACCTACAATTTTATGTCCATTTACTCAATAAAACGACTTACTTTATTTATTTTTATACATTTACATAAGTAATTTGGTTTGCATAATAAAAATGATAATTTTAATTAACATTTTTGAAATACTTAGGCGAAAAATTTGCGAACCGTTATGGGGTAATTCTGAAACTTGAATGTTTTGAAATTTTTTCACTTTAAGAGTTTAAGGTTTAAATATATTTTTTGTCTTCAATACCCTTGAAACATATCATCAATTTTGTTAAGGTTTCGAAAAAGAATAAAGCAAGCTATTTTGTATAACGTAATTACCCCAAAACGAGCATTGGTTTTTTATCATTGCTTCTCAATTTTTGTAGGCTTCACTTGGATATGAGCGGAGGCGCATATCTGTGTGAGATATTAAATATGCGAATGTCTTTCTCTCCGTTCAGCTCTATCTCATTTAAACGATTTAAAAATAAACAAGTTAAAATGGCATATATCGCAATACACGCTACACGCCTAACTCCACCCACCAAGCGTGAGATTCGTGTTCGATTGCCGACGAGGGCAGGCATTTGTGTGATGTACAGGTTGTGTGTCTAGGCGTTTATTCAATTTATTTTGGTATGTATTTAAGTATTGTTTCACTAACACCTATAACACAACCACATAATTTGTATATATTTTTGAAGTTAGATCCAATTTGTGTAATTTGTACAGGGATATTTATTTATTAATAATCCACGCGAGGTATTTCTGAAAAATTAGCTGAATTCGTGCTGCTACTACACACACAACTTTCCTCACACACAATAATTGTTAATAACGATTATCTAATTAAAAATGAATACTGATTTAAATAACTTATCAGATTTCATAGAAAAATGTATTGGGGTTATTAGGTACGATCCATTAAAAAATTCGAAAATTAATTGTTTTAGAAAATTTGACGTTGCCAAAGTTGTGGTATTTTTGTTCTGTGGTTACGATTAATGGCTACACGTTCGATTAATAACGCTACATAACCACACACGCAATCTTTGACTACTGAAAGTAAGACCAATAAAATGTCATCTACTTGTTGCCAGTAACGAAAAATTACTAGGAGTGACAGATATTTAAAGTTATCGGAATACACTAGTTTCCTGAATCAAACCAATGCCTCTTACCAACTTAGCCTCTTAAGTTGACTAAAACTAATTTGTTATATGTGCATTGCTAATTAAAAATTGTAGGTGCATTGCTAACTTATAGGTACTAATTGTTATAGATGTAACTATTACTATTTAAGATTAATTACCATAGGCCTCTGTGGATCGCCTCTGTGGTCTAGCGGTCCGGGTGTTGGACTTGACTGCACGAGGTCCCGGGTTCGAATCCCGGGTCGGCCAACAAAAAGAAAATGGGATTTTTCCAATTTTCTTATAAAAAAAATGTTGGTCGGGATTGGAATTGTGCCCGGTTGGCGATAGACTTGCCACCTATTATATTGTGGGACTTAGTATCTTCGGCTAGTCGTGGGTGCCTTGGTTGTACCTCTGCCTACCTCTTCGGGGATATGAGCGTGAAGATACTTTTTTTTTTACCATAGGTGCATTGCTCACTGAAACTTATTGTTAAAGATGTATTGCTAATTAAAATTAATAGGAAGTGGTATGCGGGTGAGCCGGTGCAAAAATAAATTAACATAATTCTTAATTCAAAACTGTGACAGAGGTATTTATTTCTACTAGTTACAACATTTCAATATTTAGAGATTAAACACTTTGCTTATATTATTATAGGTACTTTGTATGTCTGTCTACTACCTACTTTCCGTACCTACTAACTTGTTTAAATAAAACTGTATGGCGGCAAGTGAGGTAAAACCCTTGTTTTATAAAAAATGATGTGCAGAAGCCGTATGTCGTTTTTACGAAACCATAAGTACCTAACGTCTAATTATAAAAATAATAAAACGGGTACTTAACTGAAATTAAGAATTCACTTTACAAATATTGTACCTATGTAGCTTCAAAGGCGACCATAGGCTTACCGTCACTAACACCGTGACATCTGACAAGGTGCTCGAGTCTCGCAGCGACTCGCCCGGATTGGACCACCGCCTTAGGACCTATTCCAGCTGCCATTATGTCAACGCTTGCCGTTGACGTGTTCCGGTTCGGAGGATAAGGTAGCCGGTAAGCCTTACTTTTGTTCGAGGCCTAACATCCCGGCCTCAGGTTGGCAACGCACCATTACCACCTTTGGTGTCTATAGGCGGCGTGAGTTTCTTACCATAAGGAAATCCGTCTGCTTGTTTGCCTTCCAATATCATGAAAAATGAATAATGTGGTACTATAGACCTTTCTGGGGGCTGATTAAGTATCTCAGTTGCCAACTAAAATGGAAAAGTGTACATCAAATAGCTGTCAAATTACTTGTTTTATGTTTGGTGTCTCCAGTGACCAAAAGAAATACAAAAGAGATAGCAAACACAAATGACGTCATTTGATGTACACTTTTCCATTTTGAGTTGGCAACTGAGATACATAATCAGCACCCTGATTTGCGGATGAAGATTATTGCTTGGCCGATGGAGAACGACAGTTAGTGACAGTGAGCCTATGCTCGCCTTTTACGAGCTGCCTGGCAGGAAGGCAGATGGTCTATTCTGCAAAGGAGCCCGGACCAACACGCGGAAAAGATCAGTTCAGTAATACATGTATAATTGACCCTTCCGATGTTCTGCGATGACCTTCGTGACCGTCACGCTCCAGGGCCACCATTGTTACGTGACATAACAAATACTGCGTCAGGTCACACGTGTCACGCCCCACCTCTGTTCAGACACAAAACATTTGTTATGAGGACAATCACTCGTAATAGCGTAACGAATTTGTATTGTGAAGCTTTGTTGGGGCAAATTTTATTAATTTAATAACAGGTGTTCAAGCAAGTGGGCTAATGAGTAATGATAAAATCGGCAACTACTTATTTTTTATATAATTTAACTAGCTATGCTGGGTACTGAAGAGTTACATTGACCTGATCAAAATTTAGCCGCTTTTTTAAGACTGGTACCTATACACTGGACCAGCGGGGCTATTCAGTATCTTTTCAGTGATGATCACTGCGTAAAGTGTACATCAAATAGCTGTCAAATGACGTGTTTTGTATTTGCTGTCTCCTGTGACCAACAGAAACACAATAGAGATAGCAAATACAAACACGTCATTTGACAGCTATTTGAAGTACATCACTAAAAAAAGTATCTTCACACCCATATCCCCGAAGACATAGGCAGAAGCACAACCAGGGCACCTACGACTAGCCGAAGACACTAAGTCCCACAATGTGATAGGTGGCAAGCCTATCGCCAACCGGGCACATTTCCAATCCTGTACAACATTTTTTTTATTAGAAAATTGGAAAAACCCAATTTTTTGTTGTCCGACCCGGTATTCGAACCCGGGATATCATGCAGTCAAGTCTAACAACTGAACCGCTAGACCACAGAGACTAAAAAGATACTGAATAACCCCACAGGGTTGTCTGCGGGGTAATTCTAGCTAACGATCAAGTTTGGATGTGATAAAAATGTGTCTGCTAATACTCTAGAGGGCGCTGTATTATTATATGCACGCAAAATACATGCACCGTCAAATTTTGATTTCCATCCTATGCGCCTTGTATTTCGGTCCGAGAAGTCCGTAAATATGTTTTTATAATATTATTGTCGGTGTTAAAATAAGATTATATTTTGTTTACATCAACAAACAGTACTACGATAAGTAGGTAAGGGGCTTAATAGGTACTTCCAGAAACTATAACAGGAGAGAGTACTTTTACCCTTTGGCCTTCGCATTGGTCGAGGGAGTAACTCACACGAGACACAAGATGATTATTACATACCTAACTCGCGTTCGATTGCCCATTTTTAGGGATACTTTATTAAAGTATTTGTTTTAATAACTCTCAACCATGTGATAACATTTTGCCTGTGTACGAAATAAGTAATATCTTCGCAATCGCACGTTATTGGATCATCGCACATCAAGGTGGTAGTCACAAACTTAGCAGTTGGTATCACACCAAACACTTCGTCGGAATATACTCCGTGAAAAATGCAATAGAAGACAATGAATGAAGCAGCGCCAATGGATCAACCCGATCGGAAAAAGCACGGCCATCGACGATTCGAGACGCTTTACGTTTGATGTGACTAAGGGAAAGGAGCTGGTACTGGGAAAATTCCACCAAAAAATGAGGAAGGAGGATAGATAGGGTATTTACTACATATGTGGTCAAATTTGCGCTTTATAGAGTTGCAAGCGATGTGACAGCTAGAATTAATGTATTACCTAATGGTCGGTTCCTATATTCAAGAAACGAGTCTTATCTATTTATTACTCAAAGTATTTCGTGTTACAATGAGAAACGCATAGTTAATTTTAAGCAAACTACCTACTAATAGTTATACTAACTAATTGCAGATCGTTGATTATAAGACCCGGGCTTTAATGGGTATACCAAGCTTTTAAGAGTCTCACGAAACCGAATTTAGCTCAATACGGCGATTATACATAAAACTACCTGACAGGAAAGACATTGTCGTTTTTTTTATTGACGTGTGGAAATCCTCATCAATACCCGCCACTTTCAGGGGAAGTGGCGGGGTATATCTGACTTCTACCGACTAAAACTACACTGAGTCCTCCCCTTCGCTAAGTACCGGGGCTGTGAGGACGCGTTCGGATACTTCTACTGCGCCGGCGGCGCTGGATCCCGCGATCCTTGCCAGGGAGCCTCTCTCAACAAGGGCTGCATATCGTCAGAAGTGGTGTGCCCCTTCGGGGTCCCAGTGGCGACAGGTACCGCAGTAACTGCCGTAACCCCATTTCAACCGGGTGGGCAAGACACAAAGCCCACCCTCCTCCACCGTGTGCCTAACTGCCGCCATCCCACGCGGGTCAAGTGGCCTACTACCCTGTGTCTGCTCCTTGTGGGGACACGGGCAAAGAGGGGTACTAAAGAACAGCCTCCATGGTCCAACTGCTTTCGTCGGGGCCCCGGTCACTCAGTCCCCCCGCCGCGACAAGGCTTGAACCCTTGAGGGGGCGAAAGACGTTGTCCTGCCTTAACTATGAATACTGAATTTTCTAGTTTTCGTTAAAGTTTCCGCTAAACTTATTTTTATTATATTTTGCGCGTGATTTGATAGCCAAAGATAACGACACACACACACACACATATATCTGTTTATGTAGATTACATATAAATTAAATACTAACTATATTAAATATTGCATAACAGATTTTTATGACAATAGAGCTTGTTTATTATTTAAATATTCATTGTTTTACCTTGGAACATTTTGTTGAAATCTGTTAACAAATACTGTCTCAAATAATAAGGATAAAATATCTGACCTCAACGAGAAATACGAGCTAGCGACGAGGAAAGTCAGCGGAGCGCGAGAGGAAACAAGAAATCTTGCTCAAGGAGACGTGACTATATAGCAGGGGTAGTCAACCGATCGACCTATCGATCGCGACCATTAGTCCAATAGATCGTGGCAAGGCAAAAAATGTAAATAAAAAGACCAGATTGCGCAACGAAATTATTACCAAATATTGAACTAGTAGAAGATACAGCGATGCAATTGACCCCGGTGTTAGCAACCGCGTGTGACTACACACGAGCCGCAAACGTGCCCACCAAATTTAGAAGACCCCGTCACATCCTATCGGACCCACCGAATCCAATAACTGCGGCAAATGCAAGCCCTCCCAATTCAAACACAAATGCGCAAGACACTACACTACACCGACGCCGCCGGTGTCGGCGACGAAGATCTCTCTTACGCCCGGCACCTAACGCCGAGCGACGAGCCACTACTTCTCCATCAAGTCCACCCAGTAACCAGAACGCAGCAACAAGTTGAGGTACGGTCTCCCGGAAGACAGCCCTTGTTGCTGGCGTTGTAGGGAATAGTCCAATCCATCTAAATAATGATGTCTCAGTCTGTGCACTCTACTAGGCTCACAAAGCCCGGTGAAGTTGTAAAAAACGCGAGGTTGGCAACACTTTAGTCATTTCCAAAAAAAAATAATACGACGCAATACTCACACTCATATATAGACAAGTCCTATAAATGTTGAGTAGACATAATCAAGACTTCCACTCCAAAGTCTTTAATAAATTAAGGAAACTATTTCATACGTGATACGAAAAGGAACTCCTAACACTGTTCAAAAAAAATACTTAATGATTTTGTACTAAACACTATGCTGTTTCATTTAAGTTTTCAAGAAGTATGTAAGTGGTGGTTCGCATAAAGTTTCGTTAGTAAACAGTAGATCTTATGGCTAATCAAGTTGGCTACCCCTGCTGTAATTTATATAGTAATTAAAAAATCTGTACCTTTTATATGAACGTACCTCTATTACGACACTTATTTATAACATTTTGTTGCCCCATCCCAAACCTAGGTGCCCAAGCAAATGACGAGACCATGCTTCCATCTAGTTGTTTTTTTGCAAAAATAAATTTTAAAATGCTCTCTAGTTCTCTCCCTGCCTTTCCTGAAGATTAGTTAGTGTCTTCGACAAGTCGCGAGTGCCGTGCTAGTGGCTTTGCCTACTTCCGGGCTATGGGCATGAAGAAACTTTTCCAGTTAAATACAGTTGCTTTTTTTTTCTTAGGGCATGTTGATATCTATAGCCATGTTCTATTATAATAATTATTTCCGTTATTTTTTCCCAACTATTTATCCGCGACATTACTAATCTTCATATATATATATATAAATCAATTTATTTTAGTTAGTTTTGCTAAAATTCGAGAATAACTGTTTGTTACTCCTTCACGCAAAAACTGCTGAACTGATTTTCATGAAATTTGGCTATAAAGAGGGTAACTTGGATTAACACATAGGATAGTTTTTATCCCAAAAAAATGTGCCTGTTAGACCATTGATTAGGCAGGCAACGCCGCGGGTAACAGCTAGCTTAAAATAAAAAGGATTCTTTTATTTTTAAAGAGGCAATCGCATATTTTACGCCTTTAGTTTTTTCTTCGTTTTAGGCCAGTTTTATTTCTAAAATCAAATTGTTTAATTCTCGATTTTTCTAATGTCCGTTATATTTTCACATCTGAACGCTAGTGTTCATTTTTGTCATAATATCCAAAGCAATTAATATTAATATTTTTTGACAAGAGATCCAAAGTTATTTCGACGACGTCGGCGCTCCCAAATATTTTTCACAGCAAATAGATTATCTTCTTTAAATTATATAGTAGTAACGATATTTCGTCGTCGTTATCGTCTATAAGTGCATTCTAGAACTTTGTAGCGGGTATTGCACATAGCAATCACCACATTTGCGTTTTAACTTTTCGCACTGCGAAATTGGTGATTGGCGATTTACTTATTATGAATCAGATTCAAAAGTCAAATTTTGCTGTATGCCGGCGTGCATACTTTGCAGGAAGAAGTGCGGGGTGAAGATCTATCCTCTGGCTGGCACAGCTTGTTTTGTTGTGTCTGAGGGCTCCGTGAAATGGATTTTGGATGGATTGAGATACCATACCTACCTACATTTCGTAAGATATTCTCATATCTTAGCCCTAGCTTTCGATCAGGGTAGAGCGAGATTGTCTTTCAGTGCTTTATAGATGGAATGGACTCCTGCGACCAGTAGGGTCACTTCTGAATCTCAATTCATGCAATAACAATCCGCTAGGACTGTGTTCAAGAGTATCTAAAATGACATATCCAATTCCAATTTGCAATTGGCGTGAAATCCAGCTTCAAGAGTAACCCTACAAACCAGAACAGGCTTACACAGAATATGTTTTACTATGGCTTTAATATAAATGACAAAATATCTTCACGCCCATATCCCCGAAGAGGTAGGCAGAGGCATAACCAGGGCACCCACGACTAGCCGAAGATCTATTAAGTCCCACAATGTGATAGGTGGCAAGCCTAACGTCAATCGGGCACATATCCAATACCGGGCCACGTTAATTTTATTAGAAAATTTAAAATATACATTTTCTAACTTTTTTGGCCGACCTGGAGATAGAATCCGGGACCTCAAGAAGTCAAGTCCGACGCCGGCCAAATCATTTAATTGTAACTATAAAAACTTGTTTATTTTTTTTTTAGCATCCATTCCTATCTGGTGGAATGAAAGAAAAGAAAATTAATGAAAGAATGGAACAAATCAAGACATTTGTTCCAAAGCAGACCCTGAGTAAAGATATTCAGAAGTAGTGTTTAGCTACGAAAGATACTTAGATAAGGAAACCTCATGCTAACACAAGATGAGTGTGATAAGGGTACGGACTCTATTATTTGATCCGGAACACGATGGGAAGCATTTGCAAGGACGCATCCAGTTTTTAGCCAGGGAGGAGGGTAACTCAAGACAGATCCTATGACCCGTTTCCTGGATCTGCCCTTCAGCATTTGGTAGGAATATGTAGGTAAAAGCGACTTGTGCAGCCATTTCAACACTACTATTACATTTTCGGACGTAAAGATCGATCAGTTGTGGAGCGGTGGGCTTGTTAACGTTGGTCGTCAGGTTGTTGATAGTTTATATTTCAGAGATTTTTGTCTGAACTAGTGGTCGCCCATTGGTCGAAATTCGACCATAATAAATTTTAATATCTTTTTAAAAATAACGCCATCTTCATTTCTCAAGACCAACTACTTTGTGTCCAAACTTTTTAGTGCGCCATCTGTGATCTTTTATCGTTATCATCAATATATTTGCTTGTGTGTGTCAAATGCATGGTAGTGTGGGTAATGTTTTATTTATTGATTTAATGTACTTTAAAAGCGTTATTACTGAAAAATAGCGTTCTGCACTTCTCCTACGCATGAACTATAAGTGTGCCAAATTTCATACTCCTCCGTTCTCGCAATTTTTGTAAAAATGGGTCCAAAGTTTTGGCATCACATATAACTTACTGTTTTCTGTAGATAAGATCATGACTCGTCTTTTTGTGAAGTCTATGAGTCGCGTAGTTGTTATCGCCGTTCGCTATATAAAACACGGCCAAAGTGCCTGAGGTAGCTGTAAATATTTCTAGTTACTACGAAACTAAATACCTATATAGTTTCACCTTTTATGACGGTCATATAGTTTTATAACGGAACAGGTTCGACTTGTTGATTAGCAGAAGTAACGGAAAGATAATTAAACCACAAATATTTTAATGTGAAAAATACATACCTATGGTTGTTTTTTGTTTATCCAAAATGTATACGTAATCGTCGGGAAACTGGAGATAGAGCAATTGTGATGAAAATATGATAATAATCACCCCCAAAAATGGTGGATAATAGGAGTACATAGGATAAAATCGCGATAGATGCCCCATAGTATTTATAATTAAGAATTTTTATTATTTTAGATTCGCAGCTACATCATTTACCATTTTATTTATCGAAAGACCCTCCAAATATCGTTAAATTGGCTGGGTCGCTAGCCTCTGTGCGATTGCATAGAATGGCAAAGGTGCAACCTTATAACAGATCCACCCAATAACCAGAACGCAGCACCAAGTCAAGGTACGGGAGAGACAGCCCTTGTTGCTAACGTTATAGGGAACAGTGCTATCCATCTAAATAATAATGTCTCGGACTGAGCACTCTGCCCGTCCATATGAAGTTGTAAAAATCTCGAAGTTAGCAACGTAATAGCCATCCAAAAAAAGGAACGTCATATTAATATGATCAAAGTTTTTCGAAGATACCTTGTTTTCCGTTTTGTTTTGTTAGTCATTTATACAAAACGTAATTTATATGGGTTAGGTAACTCCTACATAGGCGATCTATATAGGATAGATTTTCTAAAACATATAGGACCGTAAAACTCGCTGACGTTCTGAAATTATTGCAGAAAACCTTATTGCTGCGAATTTAATTAGCGTAACACCACAGATTTACCGTTGAGCTCTTTTCACAAAAAAAAAAACATATTTTAAGGTTATTAATACCCTATTAAAAACCCAGATAAAAAATACTGACATCTGTGTTGTTCACAATTCAGACTCGTGCTTCGACGAAGTTCGGCTATGTCCACATCCCAGTCGTAGCCCGGGTACAATCAAAATGTTCAGAGCAATCCCCTGGGAAAACTCAACAAAATACCTAGGGGTCATTCTAGACAAAAATATGTCGTTCGAACCGCATATTTCGCGTGTCACAAATAAGGCTAAATTCGTACTGAGCCGTTTCTATTATCTTATTAATAAAAATAGTAAAATGTTACAGGGCATACCTTCCCGTCCCATATTATAAAATTACAAGTTGTCCAGAATAGGTAGATGCGAACTGCTACG
>NJDC01006120.1:46444-74702 GCA_002245475.1 Calephelis virginiensis
GTCGCTGCATCCTTGGCTACCTTAGATACGATGCCAGTGAGGCAACACACCAAGCCAGTGAGACAGTCTGCAGTTGTGAGTCTTGGCTCTGGGATAAAAGGTCGCTGCGTCCTTGGCTATCTTAGATACGATGCCAGTGAGGCAACACACTAAGCCAATGAGACAGTCTGCAGTTGTGACTCTTGGCCCTGGGACAAAACGTCGCTGCATCCTTGCCTAACTTCTACACGATGACAGTGAGGTAGCACACCAAGCCATTCAGTCTACAGTTGTGACTACTGCGCCCTGTGGTAAAAGGTTGATGCATCCATGGCTGCATAACGCGCGACATCCAGAAGCTCTAGCACAGAGCCAGTGCGCAGGAGGCGCAGTGCTGTACCTATCTAAAGTTAAAGGGCCTACGATGTCACAACTCAATAGAAGATACCGTCTAACAGCAGTATTATATGTTACTATCTGTTATTCGCGGCTTCTTATATATTGATATGTTATCTATTTTATTTTCAAGTTGGACCAAACTGTACACGTTGTACAAATTTGATTATAATCGGTAAAGTAGTTTAGAAGTCCATCGCGGATATAGCTTGCGTCTCAACTTATCGCAGGCCAACCCGCGGGTAACAGCTAGTATAGTATATGGGGTCCATAATAGTTGTTCAAGTTTTAAAGACATCTGAATTGGCTGTAAACTGTCTAAAATTTTGACACCTATTCGTATTCAGGCACGACGCTATACGGAAAATAAGTATAAACAATAAACATACACACATTTTTCCCCGTGTTGGTCCGGGCTCCTTTGCAGAATCTGACTGGATGGTAGAGTTTCGCATCGAGTCACCTGGTATGGTACAACCGCCTTACCTATTCCTGGTGCCATAACGTCATGCCGTTTTCCGGTTTGGAGGGTAAGGTAGCCGGTAAACTTACTTTTGCTCGAGGCCTAACATCCCAGCCTCAGGTTGCCAACGCACCATTACCACCTTTTGTGTCTCTAGGCGGCGTGAATTTCTTACCATCAGGAAATCCGTTTGCGTGTTTGCCTTCCAATATCATAAAAAAATAAAATAATCACTCTTTAATTTTAATTACGAATATAGACCAGAGTTTACATCTAACAGCTAAAAAAGCAGTTGTGATTGTTTTAATTTTTGATCCCATTGATTTTTTTTGTGTTCATGAATTTACCTTCATACACTTTTGAGCACCGCTAGGGGTACGCGAAACAGTAACCACAGTGTAAATATACTTATACTGTGGCCTAGTGGATTCTTACTGAGCTCAACACGTAGTAAACGGGCCGTAACTTCTATTATTAGCATTCAAGTTTATCATCAGTAATTGGTTAATTCAAATGAACCGCTAATAGGTGTCGAACGACGAAGCGTGCTTGCCGGAATATTAACTAAATTCTATTGCATTTTTAAATGCTAAGCAGCGAAGGTCAATCGGTATGCGATGAGAATCGTACTGCCAATATACCTATATAGATTTAGACTAGCCGACCCAGCAAACTTCGTATCGCTTAACATGAACAACTAGGTACCTAATATTTGATGCTCTGATAATAGCGCAGTCTGCACTCTGCCGGATCAAATGTATAACATTCCAAAATCAACAACTACTTATTATTAAAAAATAAAAAAACATTTTCAAAGACGAAATTGTGAATCTAAACCGTTCTCGAATTCCCTTGAACACACACAAAAAAAATCATCAAAATCGATCCAGTCGCTTAGGCAGTGTTCAGTGACAAACACACGAACACAAAAAATATATATAATAAGAATTACTTATCTTTGGTAGTGAATAGGACTAGACGCGATCCACTCTTCGATCCACTCTTCGATTCACTTTTCGATCGCTTGGTAAACAGTCCCTTGGAATCTCTGTAATCTGCGCAGAGACTTTACCATGAGTTGCAATTATAGCTACCGTTCGGTATTTACGTATATAGAAATCTGTAGCACTTTTTATCTGAAAATTTAGTTCTTTTAGTTACCAATAGAGGAGCTGTACAAAGCTTTTATACAAATAATTTACGAAGACGCTAGCGAGTATGGTGCCTTGAACTCATTAGAGGGTTCAGTTATTTTCATAAACGCAACATCTAAAACTTGGAAAATTTTAAATTATCTTTATCGGGGAGTGCGCTTTGGTTTCAAAAACATTGGGATTTAGTTACAATAAAGGGGTCTGTAGTCTAACGGTCCAGGTGTTGGATGTGGCTGCATGTGGTCGTGGGTTCCGGGTAAAATACATCATTTGCCTCCTTCTTGGTAGATTGTAAAAGGCGAGCAAAAACTAAATAGATAATAACCAACAAGACAACTGGTGGTAAAGTCTGTGCAGGAATTTGCCCAGGTAGGGTTCCATTCCCGCCGTCATCATGATAGTGTCATGTTCCAGTCTATAGGCTATGGTAGCATTCAGACTTGCACATTAGGGCTCACAATCAAATAAGATTTCCAAAATTAATGTTTTGAGTGCTGGACATATTATTTTATTGGAATATCTGAAGCGCTCGATGTACGGGTTGATCTTATATGGTTTAGGTCTCGTGAAGGTCCCACGCATACAGCGTGCCAACAATAGCGCCACAGTTACCCAGTGACAGTGATATTGGGAGGTTTTGTGGCACTTTCTCTCATTGTTCTGCGCGGAGCTGGCATTACGATAATTGCATCATTGTTGATGGAATATGCAACATGTGATCAATGACGTGTTGGCGGTGCCAGTTGTCACGCGCGCGTTCCACCACCTACAACGAGGCTGCGCTGACGCATTCCAGATTTGAAAGGAAAAAATAAATTTTATTTGTCAATTTCGCCACTACAGCTAAAAAATGTTCTGAAAGTTTGTATAAATTTATCTCATCTGGATAAAATATATATGCAAAATCCTCAAAGGTAACTAACGTCGTTAGGCACAGTATGTTTTACCGTCTGTTTTCTGCTTCTTTGCCTTCCTGTATTGAAAAAACTATCTGGATGTACACACATCAGTGATATCATATCGTTTGCTCTGTACCTATCTGTGGCTCGCGCTCAGCACATGCTGACATTTAATATTGGTTATCTGTTATCTGGTATCAGCCATGTGCCATATTACAAAATTGTTATTTGTTTGGTGCTTGCTTATAATATGTATAGATACTGTAGCTATGATCGTTCTGTATATCTTTCTCGTAATAAGTTTTTTTATGATATTGGAAGACAAACAAGCAGACGGATTTCCTGATGGTAAGAGATTCACGCTACCTAGAGACACCAAAGGCCGGCCGAGGCCGGTATGTTAGGCCTCGAGCAAAATTAAGTTTACCGGCTACCTTACCCTCCAAACAGGAACACGTCATGACGTTACGGCGGCAGGAATAGGTAAGGTGGTGGTACCAATCCGGGTGAGTCGCTGCGAAACTCTACCACCTAGTCAGATGTCACGGTGTTAGTGACAGTGAGCCTATGCTCGCCTTTGACGAGCTGGCTGGCAGGAAGGCAGATGGTCTATTCTGCAAAGGAGCCCGGCAAAGTCAGCTAAGAAAATTAACTAGGTAGTATATTTCTGCGACGTTTTCCAGATTTTGAGCTTTGTTTATTTCTGCAGTTATAACACCAATGCTGGCAAGTCTATCGTGTTGGTTTGGACAGTAACATAAACGATGAGCATACCTAATACACGCAAGGTTTGCTTACCATCGAGGAAGTTTTTTTGTTGATTCTCCAAACATACTTACATTATAATCCACTAGCAGCCCGTCCGAGCTTTGCACGGGTGGACAAACTTCCATGTTATTATACATATAAACCTTCCTGTTGAATCACTCTGTTAAAAAAAGCTGCATCAAAATCCGTTGCGTAGTTTTTAAAGATCTAAGCATACATAGGGACAGACCGCGGTAAGCGACTTTGTATTATACTAATAATAATAATAATGTATAGTGACTATAAATAATAAAATGTATTCCTTAAACATAAGAGGTTATCTTGTTTAAATCATTAGAAATTGAAGCAAAGTTAAACTAAGGGCCAATTTAAAAGGTAATGTATGTGCGTTTCCGCCTTTCATTTAATGTTACTGATACTTTAGCTATTTGACAGTAAAACAAGTAGTACTGGTAGGGGCAGCCTCTGGCCAGTAGCCGACCGGCTGCTGGACACGTGTATGCGAATCCAGTTCCGAACTTCTGACCCTGAACTTTCAGAGACATAAATCACCAAACTCTTACTTCGCCATTTAGATTTGTGTATTATTTTAGGATCCCTCTTGAACTATATTAATATTATATGTCATATGTTTATAATTAAATTATTTAGGTATATTCCTGGACAAATTACTTAAAGTCATGTAGCCCCTAATAATATTCTTGCAGCTTGTGTTATGGGTATTAAGTAAGTATCTTCACGCACATATCCTCGAAGAATTAGGCAGAGGCACAACCAACCAGCCATGACTAGTCGAAGACACTAAGTCCCACAGTGTGATAAGTGGCAAGCCTATCGCTGATCGACCACATATCCAATCCCGGGTAATATTATTTTTATTAAAAAAATGAAAATGTACATTTTCTTATTTTTTTTTGTAGTTCGACCCGGAATCGAACCCGGTACCTCAAGAAGTCAAGTCCGATGTCGGACCACAAAGGCGAATACGTCAACAATACTAATATCAATGTATGTAGATACTGGAATGAGTAAGATAAATACCCAGACCCGGAAAAACAGACATCGATATTCATCACACAAATACCTGCCTCCGCCGGGAATCGAACCAGAGCCTCGCATTTAATCCGTAGAGTTAAGCGTATACGCCAACCCCCGGTCAACGAGGCGGTAAAAATGTGTTACCAGTTTAATCCAATTTTAGGAAACTAGTTTGGCTTCAGCTCTCACTGTACGCAATCTACTTATGATTTACTAGCTGCTACATGCGGCTTCGCCCGTGTTTTCACAGAAACCCGGTGTGCGATCGGGATTAAAAATAGCCTATATGTTAATCCAGGTCACAATCTATCTGTCTTCCAAATTTCAGACAAATCCGTTCAGCCATTCGAGCGTGAAAGAGTAACAAACATCCATACATCCATACTTACAAACTTTCGCATTTATAATATTAATAGGATAGTGTAGTTAATAAAATAAGCAATGAATTTTAGTAAAAAAAAACCGATTCTAATTTTGTCTGGTATAATTACTATACCCATCTGCAAGATGAATTGTCTTTGGTCTTCATTTTTTGTTGATGTAGGTTATGTATATATAGTATATGTGTACTTATAGTAGTAAAATTAAAAATTTTCAATAATCTCCACCATACCTACCTATGTAATACAGCTAAGAACTGTCTCAGCGTCTTCTACCTATTCGATCCGATCTTCTAAAGTGGTTAGAAGTCCGGTCAAAAAGTAAAAAGTTAGTACTTAGTACTTAGTATCTTCACGCCCATATCCCCGAAGTGGGAGGCAGAGGCACAACCAAGGCACCCACGATTAGCCGAAGACACTAAGTCCCACGATGTGATAGGTGGCAAGATTGCCAATCGGGCACACATCCAATCCCGAGCAACGTTTTTTTTTAAAAGAAAATTGGAAAAACCCAATTTTCTTTTTGTTGCCCGACCCGGGACCTCATGCAGTCAAGTCCGATAACTGAACCGCTAGACCACAGAGGCGATAAGTAAGTAAAAAGTTATTTCGAAAAAAGTGAATGAAAAGCATTCTAATATTGTGGTCAGTCCCAATAAAGTTAACAAAAGCGTAATAAATTAATATTCTGTTTTATAAACAGTTTAAGAATGACTAAAAGCAATGTAATTAATTTTAATTTTTAAGAAACCACACGCTGCGTTTTTATGATTTAGTTTTACTTTCATGCTTTCCATATTTTTTAGTTTTATATTTAATGGTTGTAAGTGTGTTAATAATTCATTCATAAATCTACTCTTTTCTACAAGTACATATTCAAAGTGTTATTATTATAGGTATATACTCTTCTCTATTGTAGAAAAATTAAGTCTAAGACAGATAAATTTAAACACAATTAACATGGAATCAGAGGCACTTCTATATCCAAAACTGTACGGAATTCTTTCTCCTTTTATACAAAATAGTAGGGAACACACACACATACCTTCGCGCCAAATCCCTTGCGGGATTGCAGCGAGTTTTGAGTGCCAAGAGTCACGATTCCTTCTTCTACAATTCACATATTCTACAATAATGGTCAATGGCCGGGCAATTACCAATCGGCTTGATTTGAAATGTTGGGTCCCTCAGACCCAAAACGAAAACAGAAATGTTTTCTACCGCATCTATCATAGGGAATGCTCTGAGGAGTTGTTTTGTTTAATTCCAGCCGCTGAACCTGGGAACCTTCAAGAAAAAAGCGAATTCATTCCTTAAAGGTCGGCAACGCTTCTGTGATACTTCTGGTGGTGCTGATGTCCGTGGGCGGCGGTGATCACTTTGCATCAGGTGACCCACTTGCTCGTTTGCCTCCTCTTGTATAAAAAAAACATTCATTAATCTACCGATACAAGCCGATTTCTTAAACTTTTGAGTTTAGACGCCATCATCGGATAATACCCGGCTACTACGGCTACGGCTAGCTACTTGCTGCCCGATTTGAGCAATTCGGGCAGCAATAAGGTTTTTAAAACGTTTTTTTTAACTTATGATGTATGTAACTAATTAAAAGGGGTCAAATAAGAAATTCATCTGCTTGTTTCAGGAGCGTCCATTATTTAGGTATTTTTAGCATTTCTTCTTTCTTTCTTTAATGAGATTTGGAGCAAATACCTGCAACTGCAAATGTTTTGTGTCGATAAGTTAAATTTATTCTAAAAATAAAATAAAAAAAACCTTTTGTTCAACAAAATGTTTTTATTTGAGATTATTTTTAAGTAGGTACGAAGTATTTAAGTGCCTACCTACTGAGTTTTCCGCTATTTTAATCAGTTACCTTTTGAGAGAAAAATATATTTGATATAAGGCGATATTCGCCTCAAACGCATGATTTTTAATAAATAAAAAAAGTGGATATATTTGCAACTGTAGAAAAAACATAGGTATTATGCAGATTGCGAATAGTATTTTGATAAGGTTACGGTTACAATATATCTCAGTGTGAACTCGACTCGCCCCTGACCGATTAGTCTCAATGATTTAAATAAAATTAAAATTACCTTGATCGTGATTTCTAACAGAGACAATATATTCTGCTTAGCCAATATGTAGATAAGGCAGCGTCGCGATTTGGGATTTGTTGTAAATTGTAATTACTACTTTGCTTCACACGTAACGTTAATAAATAAATATGTTCGAATCTTATATTTTTTATTCTCTATTCTCCGTCATTTGTGAACCAATTTTAATAATTCTTTTTGTACTTATAAAACCTGGTGGTCTCATTATTATCAAGCATACATCTAATGATGGAATCTCGAATCTCGGATGGAATTTCTTATTGAAATCGAAGACGGTTTCTTGCTGTTTTACAGCGCTTAAATTATGTTTAGTTGCATTGTTGTAACGACATAATGTGGTTGCATTGTTGATAGGTAGGATGTTGCGACGACACAACACCGCTCATGAACGCAGACACATAGTTCGATATCGGATTTGTAGAAAAATTCTACCATGGGACAAACCCGTGGAATTTAAAGAGGAAACATTATTATGGTGGTTGCGTTGATGTTGCAATGTGGTTGATACGTGATTCGTGTGAAATCTACTGTTCATTTTATATACATACATATTATGCCAAGCCACACTACACTACGCCACGCCACGCCACGCCACGCCACGCCACGCCACGCCACGCCACGCCACGCCATGCCACTCCACGCTACTCCCCGCCACGCCCTGCTGTTGCTCGTTCCTTGCTCGTTAGGTCGTTGCCCATCGTCTGATGGATTTAGCGATTTCGTCAAGGAATGTTAAACCTAGGAATGTCATAGGTGATAATTTTGTTTAGCGCAGCTTTATTTTATAAATGCTATTTCTACAGACTTTTTAATCTATTCTTAGGAAAAGGTTCATTAAAAACATCACAATTTAACCTAATATGTCTGAAATGTTCCATTTCTTTTATTTCTGTTTCATTAATATAAGTATCGCCTCTATGGTCTAGCGGTCCGGGTGTTGGACTTGACTGCATGAGGTCCCGGGTTCGAATCCCGGGTCGGCCAACACAAAGAAAATTGGATTTTTCCAATTTTCTAATAAAAAAATTTTGGTCGGGATTGGAAATGTGCCCGGTTGGCGATAGGCTTGCCACCTATCACATTGTGGGACTTAGTGTCTTCGGGTAGTCGTGGGTGCCTTGGTTGTACCTCTGCCTACCTCTTCGGGGATATGGGCGTGAAGATACTTTACTTTAATATATGTTTAGTTCCTGCTCAGCAGAATAAACACCATTTCAATACATATAATTGCGTCCGTCTTGTTGTGGTATGAGTGATTCGATCCTTTCAGATAAGCCTTGACATTTTGGGGTTTCACAAATACGTTACCTATACAATTGATTAAGTAAATAAACAATAATTAATATGTTCGTGCTTTTAGCCTTTACGAATTTGGTAGATTACTGATATTTTTAGCATCAATAGATCTTTTGTCAAAGAATAAATAATGTATTAAAGAAGCCTTACAAGTGGTAAGGCTTTAATGTAACGTAATGAAATTTTACTTTACTCATTTAAGTTTTGTAAGATTTGTTTTATAAATTAAGATACCAACCAAGAAGGCGGCTCCTTTGATAGTAAGAGACAACCTTCGCCTATAGACACCACTGACATTACTGGTGCGTCGCCACCTTAAGGCCAGAATCGTAGACCACATATTGTGTACTAGCTGCTACCTGCGGCTTCGCTCGCGTTTTCACAGAAACCCAGTATGCGATCGGGATTAAAAATAGCCTATATGTTAATCCAGGTCACAATCTATCTGTCTTCCAAATTTCAGACAAATCCGTTCAGCCATTCGAGCGTGAAAGAGTAACAAACATCCATACATACATACTTACAAACTTTCGCATTTATAATATTAATAGGAAGTCTACCGGTTACCATACTGTGGAGCACGACAAAGCTGTTTGTGACAATCAATTAAACTCTCTGTTGTTATTAGGTAGGTGCTCAATATAGTAGGTACTAGCCGAACCGAGCGAACTTCGTTCACTTGGTATTCGATACTCTTTGTCTACTCTGCAGGGCTACTTTGTCTTTGTCTATTTGGCGTAAAGATATGTATGTATAGGGAATATGACCTGTACGGTCCAATGTTTCTCTAAATTTAAGTTATTTGGACAATTTATACTGAGTTCTGGTTTGTCTATTATTTCTAAACTTTAAAAACTTATGAATTGAAAAAATATGAGACAATGGTGGTAATTTTGTTGCGCACTCACTAAACTAATTTTAAGTTATCCCTGTCTTCTTTCAACTAAAGTAACAGAAGGAGACAGGACACTTTTAGTGCTGTCAAATTAGACCGTACACGTCATTTCTACAGATGTTTAATCTATTACTCGGAAAACGTTGATTAAAAACATCACGATTAGACATGTCCGCACTAATCTGACACGTCTAAACTGTTCCATCTCTTTTGTTTTTGTTTCATTTGAGAAAGATAGCATGCATCTAAAATAAGTTTAGTTTGTGAACAGCAGAATCACCACCAATGTAAGTGTAAGTGGTATGAGTAATCAAAAAAAAAATGAAATCGGACTACGCTTTAGTGATTTACAGACCAATGTACATTAGGCTTAAAAATAACATATCGCCTTCCTCAGAACGTAAAGTACCGACCAGCCAAATTTTGTTATAATCGTTTTAGTAGATTCGGTAATATCTTCAATGTATAGAATTCATTCTCCTATTTTTATAGATACATAGGTTTTAGGTAGGGATAATATTATTTACATAAAAGTGACACGGGTTGCGTTGTAGTTTACTTGAAATGTTTTTTTTAACTTTTTTTTATAGAAGAGGAGGCAAACGAGCAAGTGGGTCACCTGATGGAAAGTGATCACCTCCGCCCACGGACATCCGCAACACCAGGAGTATCACAGATGCGTTGCTGACCTTTAAGGAATGAGTACGCTCTTTTCTTGAAGGTTCCTAAGTCGTTTGGGATTACCCCCCTCGGTAACTGATTTTACAAAGGTGTTATACGGTCCACAGTTGTAGATCGCCACGCATCAAGACGATGGGCATGATACCTTAAGCTCTGACGCGATGTCCGAAGGTGAAAATCAGCCCCTGGAATTAAACCAAACAACTCCTCAGAGCATTCCCCATGATAGATGCAGTAGAAAACACTGAGTGACCCAACTATCTACGCAACGCAATTACCAATCGGCTTGATTCCTTAATCAATCCGATTGGTAATTGCCCAGTCATTGACAATTCGAATTGCTCTACGTTGAATGCGGTCACACGGGAGGAGCTGGTACTGTGGAACCCCTGCCCAGAGTTGAGAACAGTACTCCATATGAGGCCGAATTTGCGCTTTATATAGTTGTAAGCGATGGGTCGGCTTGAAATACTGTCTCGCTTTACTGAGCACACCAAGTTTTTTAGAGGCTATTACAGCCTTCGACTCCAAATAACCATGAAATTGAACATCACTCGAAATGTCAACGCCAAGTGTACCAATGCAGGCTGTGGCAGTTAGGAAAATGCTCTCAAATCGAGGAGGAGGAGGAAGTCTTTTTAATCATAATAATCATAATAGTCATTTCTGTTGCCTTAGGCGGCTTCATCTCTTCTCTTATTCTTCTCTTTTCTTCTATTACCTATTGTATCATTGTTGCTACTTTGCATTATTCTTACCATCAGAAAAGTCATCTTAGCTATAATAATTTGAGTAATGAATATATTCAGAATAAAACCAAAACAGTATCTTCACGCCCATATCCTCGAAGAGATAGCCAGAGGCACAACCAGGGCACCCGCGACTAGCCGACACTAAGTCCCACAATGATGCCTATCGCCAACCGGGCACATATCCAATCCCGAGCAACGATATTTTTAAGTTAAAAATTGGAAAAACCCATTTTTTTGTTGCCCGATCCGGGAATTGAACCCGGGACCTCATGCAGTCAAGTTCGATGACTGAACCGCTAGACCAAAGAGGCGATTCTGCATTCTAGGTGGTGTGTAATCGACATTTCAAGATTTGCCACAATGAGCACAACTTTTCCTTTAGGATACACCATTGAATTAAAAACCAGGTTACACACATATTCCGCAAATAAATAATTTTCTTTCTTTCTTTCTTTCTTTCTTACACTAACATCACAATTTGTCTTCATGAGGTCTTGGGTTCAATCCCCGTGTTAGGCAACAAAAAGAAAATGTGTTTTTTTTTCAGTTCTACTAATATTATAAATACAAAAAGTAGTATGTTTGGTTGTTACTCCTTCACACAAAAACTGCTTAACCGATTTTCAAGAAACTTGGCATACACATAGAGCGTAACTTGGATGAACACATAGGATAGTTTTTATTCCGAAAAAATATTGCTGTGGGACCATTAACCACACTGGCAACAGCTAGTTTTCTAATAAAACATTATTTCCCGGGATTGGATAAGTGCCTGACGGCGATAGGTTTTCTACCTATTAAATTGTAGTACTATCTTCGGATAGTCGAAGGTGCCCTGTATGTAACGGTATCGCGGTCATAATATACATGATGAGTACTTACACTTAATAGCAACAATTATGGGAATACTTATTAAAATTAATTCTGTACAATCGCATTTCCCAGTTGCCGTCATTGTTTTATCGATTTACAGTTTTAAGAACGTTAGGTGTTTTAGGATAAATCTAACATTACCTTAAAATATAATAACTCCTTATTGAGCACCAAAATACATAAAAAATAATATATTTAAACAAACTTAAAAACTAAGCGATACACAGAGGTGGCCTTATCCCCAAAGTAGCGATCACTTCCAGGCAACCTTGTGTTAAGGAGATATAATCAAAGACATTTCGCACAATGATGCTTTTAATACACAAAAAAAGAAATATAACACATACTTAAAATATCAATTGGAATATAACTATTTTAAGACAAAGGAAAAAATATAAACAGATTAACTTTATCCGAGTCAGATTGAACATAGAAAGTGACGTTTAAGCATATTTTTAAACATATTGATATTTGTGGCTTTCCTCCCTTCTACTGGGAGCAAGTTCCAAAGATTAACTGATAACGAGGTAAAAGATCGGCTATAATAGTTATTGTTACGAAAGGGTACTTGGAGACAAAGGTTATCACTAGATCTAAGAAATTTTACCTCATTATTGCAAAAATAAATCTCTCCTTAAATACGTAGGGCATATGGGTTAAACAGAATAAAGTACAGCAATGAGATAATATGACAATTCCAGCGAAGATGGATAGGCAACCACTTGAGTTTAGCACGAAATCCAGGAAAGTGATTGTATTGTCATCATATGAACCTACTACAGAGATTTTTAAGACGCTCAAGTTTATTCACTTGTTTATCAGTGAGCTTTATATAGCTATCGTCTAAGATTGTTAGAAGCAAAGATTCGGGCAGTTTAGTCTTGGTGGGAATTGGAAGCAAAACCTGAAGACGCCTGAGAGAACTCCAGACACAGTAAACTTTCTTACTGACCTCTTGAAGTTGTTTAGACCAAGAAAGGTTATTGTCTATAAAAATCCCTGGATTTTTTACGTGCAATCAGGAACAAAAACACCATTTACTTTAACGGAGGGTAGGCTATCCCAATCAATTTATAATCATTATTTTTGTGCACCCCATCCAACTAAGCTCTCTTAATGAGTTAGGTTGACTGGGAGAGAAGGACATGCTGCATTAAGTCCACCTTTGCACATTATTGTGCATAAACTTTAAATAAATAATAATTCCAGAGCTACCAATAATAATGACCTGAGTCTTAATTGGGTTAAGCTTAAGACCAAAGGAACTGCGCCAATCTTCAATGCTGACCAGATCATTGTTAATGGTAGCAATAGCATTATGAAGTTCAATGAGACTAGAGTGCGCATAGATTTGGAGATTGTCTGCATAAAGATGTAATAACGTGTTCAGGTACGGAGTGACGAAATTCATAAATGAAAAAAAGAAGAGGAGAGGCGACAAGACACCACCTTGAGGTACACCGTTTGAGAGAATTGACCAAATGACATTACGTCCCCTGCTTGAACAAATTGTCGTCGCCCCTGTAGGTAACTACGAAACCAGTTTATAGTAGCTGGGGATAAGTTAAACGTTTCTAAGACTGGCAGAAGCACATCATGATCCACCGAGTTTAAGGCATTACTTAGACTTTAGTCTAGCAAAGCTAAAATCGTTACCATCTCTTTGTCCATAGCAAAACGAATGTCGTCCGTGATCTTAATGAGAGCAGTGGTAGTACTATGACCAGGGCGAAATCCGGACTGGAACTCATTTACTAATTTATAGGAGTTGAAAAAGAAAGAAATCTGCTGCTGTACCAAGCGCTCTAAAACTTTGGACAGAAATGGAAGGATAGAAATAGGACGATAGTCATTAACTGAAACCGGGTTACTTTTTTTGTTGTCCTTCCAAGACTTAGGAAAAATCCCAGTTGTGATTGACTGGTTGAGAATATGAGTAAGGATAGGACAAACAATGTCAAGAATAGGATTATCATATTTCGACCAACTTCATCACAACCGACTGCATTAGAAGAGATGGACAAGATGTTTCTTTTAACATTATCTTGAGAAAAAATATTAAATGAGAAGGGTTCAAAATTTGGACGTGGGATCCCTACCAAGCAAGGAATTCTAATGTACGTGACTTAGTAATGGACTTAAATGTAGTGGGTGGAGAAGAAAAGAAAAAGAAATAAATAATTAATATTAATATTAGTGGAAATAGAAGATGCCGCTCTACCAACACCTAATGTTTTCAAGAACTTCCAGACTTTAGCCGCATCACCATTCTTGACAGATTTATGGATGAACCGTCTTTGAGCATCCCGACATAAAACATTACAACGATTTCTCACCCTCACGTTTATCTCACCGCATATCTTGAGACTTCGACATTTTATATTTAGCAAAAATTATGTGTTTTCGTTAATGATGATACGAATGTCATCTTAAGCCAAGGAGCAGGAATATGTTTAAGTTTCACAAGTTTAATGGGCGCTTGTTTACTATAGAGATCGATGAGTAAGTTATCGAAACGTACAATCTTGGCATCCACAGAAGTTTCAGCCGCAACCGATAACCAGTCAAGAATACCTTAATCACAAGAATCCATCATGTTAATGTGAAAAGATCTTACAAATACACATCACACAAAGGTACATACAAAATCTTCCCAAGTTGGCCCGGTCCTCTGTGTAGAACACTCAATCGGCCTTCTTAACTAGCTACCTACGAACCTAAAGCAGCTTGCCCGAGTGAATATCCTTATCTATTCCTACCGCCATTAGGCCTTACATTCCGGCCACAAGAAAGCGACACACCTTTAACATGTCTATGTGATACATTTGTCTTTTATTATTAGGAGAGCCATGAGCTTGTTCGTTGACTTACCTATTTGTTTTATGTAAAATTCATGCAATGCACTGTCACACGAAAAATTACACTTCACATTAGATGACTGCAAAAACATATTTGAATAGCGATAAAACAGTTACTTATAAGTATACTTAAGTACCTATGTAAATAAATAACAGATGCTTATCTGTATAGTTTTCGCAAAAACATTTATTTATACTGCCAATCAAGACGCTAGTCATCTTTAGTTGAGATAAAAATGTTTGCAAAACCACATGTATGACTTGTAGTGTTAGTAAAAAGTATCAGTGATAAGTTTGTTGGAAATCTGTAAATACAAGGTTCCGTATACAGTGCTTTTGTATATCTTACTCCTGGTGCTAAAACACTCGTGTTGCAAAAACCTACATCATTAATGTTTCTAGCATATATCGAAGACAAAGCAAATACTGTCCTGTGTGGAAAAAAAACATATATGGCCGTTGTAGACAATGAAGATGTGAATGTTACGGTGGTACCGACAATTCTACTACCGAAGTTCCTTCATACCGAAAAATAACTATATCGAGTAAAATGTAATGAGTTATTAGATTACGATCCGTAATTTACGTGTCGAAAATAAGCTTTTGGTTAGTTGATTTATGTTTGGAGAATTTAACCATCTGAGTTAACAGTAGAGGCGCTATTGAAAGTTTTCTACTGAGACCTTAGCGAGTATAGCATCGTAAACTCATAGCAAGGCCTCAGTAGGTAGGTTAGACCTATACGAATGTATGTGCGTTGAAACAGCTATAACAAGTAATACATCACACTACACCGTCGTCGCCGGTCCCGGCGACGTAGACCTTTCTTGCGCCCGGCACCTAGCGCCGAGCGACGAGCCGCCAATATTCCTCCATTAAGTCCACCCAGTAACCAGAACGCAGCACCAAGTCGAGGTTCGGTCTCTCGCGAGACAGCCCTTGGTGCTGGCGTTGTAGGCAACAATCCAATGCATTTAAATAATGATGTCTCGGGCTGAACACTCTGCTCGGCCCACAAAGTTCGGTGAAGTTGCAAAAAATCGCGAGATTTGCAACAATGTAGTCATTCAAAAAAAAAAATAACAAGTAAAGTTTTAAATAGTTTTTATGAACGTTATACAGTTTTTTTACAGTGGTAAACATTTCAACTTGATAAGATTAAATACACTAAAGTTTAACAGCCCCTATCTCGAAGAACAAAAAAGTTATTTGGAAAAATAAACGAAAGAAAGAACGAAATTTGAACCCTGTCAGCGTCGGCGTGAGTGTTAGCGCAGCGAAGGTTACGTGCATGCCATGAGGAGGATGTGCGTGTGATGTCATTAGTTGTTGTTCGTGCGAGACGTCGCGGGCGCGGGCACGATCTGCGTTACGTATGTTTTGCACGTTCCTGGTAATTGCCGCAGGGAAATTCTTTTTGATTATTTGAATTTGACCAGTTCGTTGGTCAAATCGATTTATATGATTGTAATAAAATGTCACAGGACGGTTTGTAAACATGGACTTTTAGGACGTTGTCCATAGCTAAGAATAATTATAACTTGTAACATAAGTGTTATAACTATTGCAGTTGTCATTTATTTTGTGATAAGTTGACCGTTGAAAGTGGTTACGGTATGGTAAACTCAAAAATAATGACCATGATGGGTTCTTATATGTATATTTTGCTGTAGATTCTGAATGGAAATAACCCGACAGTAGAAAATATATCGCTAAGCAGAGATATTGTGCAAAGAACACTGCACACCTCCTCTACATCTGAGTATTTGAATAAAAAACCTGGTTAACTATACTATTTAGTTAATCTTTGGAACGCATGATCAAAAGAAATTGATTTAAATTATCGTCTACATTTTGATAGATTAACCTGCGTCCCGAATAACACCTATGACATTGCAGAACATATAAAAATCGAATTGAGTAGTACCGAAATTCGCTAGGCTAAGACTGCAAGCGAATTTATAATAGGTTATTTTAAGTGACTTGTGTGTTGCTAATCTCGCTGTTTTTACAACTTCACCGGGCTTTGTTAGTATATAAAAGATCTCATGGTCGAGTATCGTTTGTTTTTTTTTAAAAAGAAGATATTTGGATTCTAAACTGATTTTAACCCTTCTGCTGAAATGTTTATGTTTCCTAGTTTAACTTGCGTACTATTTGTGGATACGTTTTAAGCCCGCTGTATTAATTGATGAGTATAATGTTGCTCGTAATAATTTAACGGGCAGAACCAAATATGGAAGCCATTACTTACTAAGTGGCTGGAGGGCGGTTCTCGGATGGAACACCAGAACGTTAACCGATGTGTGTGGGGCAATCATAAAGGTTTTACCACACTGATGATGTATAATTGTGACGTGACGTGAATATTATATTTCTTATTATGTTTAAAACCTTTGAAGCACTAAAACTATACCAACGCGCAATTTTATTCAGTTTACCCCGTGTAATTATGACATAAAATACAGATGCATAAAATTAAACAACATCTAAAAAGAACATTTTACAACAAGTTTGAACCTATACTTTACTATGATTAAATATTGGAGTTCTGCTACGAATTAGCGGGGGAGGTTAGCTCTGCCATGTAATCGTATTGTTTGATTTGTGTGTGTGTGTGTGTGTGTGTGTGTGTGTTTGTGTTTCAACCGAATTAATGAATCAAGATGGTTCTTAGCTGCATTACATATAAATAGGTATTAAAAAAGGTGATGTTAAGCATTTCTTATATTTTTTAACATAATTTTTCATTCTGGACTAAAATCAGTTTGCTACACGAAAAAATGTTTTCTTAAGTCTAATAGAAAGAAAATTAAGACAAGAGCTAGTTCCTGAAATAGAAGATCTCAATTAAATCGAAAAATCATTATATTGTTTTTAGCTGATCCGATAGACGTGCAATCCTAACAACGACCATTGATTTATTTTATTTAAATTTCCTCCTGACAATGGCAAACACACCAATAAAGAATTAGCAAAATTATTAATCCATCATTTTTTTTATTAAGCATTTATTTTTATACAATAATGACTGATGAGGCAAAATAATCCATTGGTATTGTAGACTTATTTTTATAGCAGATAGCTTAGTACGAGTATGATGACAAACAACTCAATGGAAAATGATATTGTATTTAATCAAAGATGGAGCTAAAAACCTTAAGTAGCCAAATTACGTAAAACACTAACTTAGGTTGTTTTTAATGATGATCTATAACTATAACTATGGCGACTTGTTTTATGTTCCTGTATTTGTACATGGAAAAACGAAGCGAAGCCAATATTCGGAAGAACGAAAGAATTTGCCACAGTCTGTCTGTGTGTGCGTGAATCGGGACTGCCAGAGGTGGCTAAGAGACAAATAAAAATCATTGGAGTTTTGAGTATAAATATAATTTTAGCGTAGCAAAACTCCAAAAATCCATCTACGTGTACACAAATTAAGTATTTTCCTCGTTTTCCCTGAGATTCCATTATTAAAACCAAATTTAGTGACTGGCCACCTGGGAAGTACGCTTTTACAAATGAAAAAGATTTTTAAGTCAGTTTTGAATAGACGGAGAAATCGGTTAACATACATAAAAATTGTAGGAGCCGAACATATGTAATTTTTTGTCAAATTGGCTAAACACTAATGACTAAAGCTAACCTCTTTAAACACTTGAATGGAATACACGATTTCTATTTTACCTTCAATAAAACGTGTTGAGAGTTACATTATCAAACTGTCAATTATAAAAATATCTCTAACTCATCTATTCAATATCGTGTTACAATTTGTAGCGCGTGTGGAGTAGAACCTTAATGTTTCATGAACGTAACAGTTAATAATGTATCTACTACAAAAATACAGTTTGCATATTATGTAATATAGGTACTCATGTAATGAAGGTAATACTTATTTGATTCTAGTTAGCTTTTATAATACTTGGTTTTTTTTTATAATACTTGGTCGATTTTAAACTGACTTTGTTTTTAAGTTGTTCCATAATTCCACCCACCAAATGAGTTCATCATTACAGATGAAATTCACATTTTAGAATGGCCATAACTTTCGTTTTTCGCAACGTATTTTTATTTTAGCACTTGCCCTGTGCTTGGGATAAATTTTATATAGGACAACTACCCGCGTTAACGGGTTAGAAAGGAATTAAAAATTTCGCCATGGGACTTGAATCCTCAGTAGCTCAATTGGTTAGAGCATTCGTCGGCTTGAGACGAAAGGTTACAGGTTCAAATCCTGTCTGCGGCGAATTTTTTTCTTTCTTTAAAATTTATAGAAAATTTATCCCAAGCACAGGGCAAGTGCTAAAATAAAAATACGTTGTTCCATAATGTTCCGAATTGTGAAAACCGTGTTACGATTGAACTAAGAGTTTTCCAATGACAGAGACATGTAAAGTTTAAAAAAAGGTTTTTTTCCGCTTAGAAAAGCCTAGGTCAAAACTATCTGTCCGTTGTGAGTGTGTGTTTACTTTTCACTGTGTATATCACGAAACAGTTAAATGTTGTATGTGTATAGAAAAAATGAAAGAAAACATTGATTAACTCACACATTCACTACACACATTAGATTGAAAAAAAGTGTACATAAAAATATTTACTATGCAAGGAACGTATCAATCAACAACAACTAAACATATATAAAAATACTAGCTGTTACCCGCGGCTTCGCCCGCGATGAATTGAGATGTAAGCTATCCTGTCTTTCAAGTTAGGTCAAACTGCACACGGTGTGTAAATTTGATTTAAATCGATTAAGTAGTTTAGGAGTCCATTGAGGACAAACATTGTGACACGAGATTTATATATATACTAGCTGTTATGTCAGAAAAAGCATGAAAGTAGAGTCAATGCGGTCGAAATGAGAGCGCTACGGAAAATCTGTGGTATAACTCTCGCTGACCGCATTCGTAACAGTGAGATCCAAGAAAGAGTGGGATTGAAAGAAAGTATTGGTGTTAAAATGCGAAAGGGCATGCTCCGCTGGTTCGGTCACGTGGAAAGAATGACAGATGAAAGATTGACAAAGCAGATATACAAGGCGAATGTGGAAGGATGTAGGTACCCGTGGAGATCAAGGTTGACATTCCACGATAAGATCAATCGGACATCATCCGAGGGTGGTATCAAGAGTCTCCAAAACCGGCGTCTTTGTATGAAAAGGGTAATGAACGTGAGTATCTGGCTTAGATAGGTTTGTCAGGATCATGATGTCTGGCACTCGAAACTCTCTGCCTACCCCGTAAGGGATTTGGCGTGATATGTATGTATGTATGCATGCATTTTACTTTAACACTGATTTTCAGGTCCCCCTTCAGTCTTGACAAATATCAGATTTGAATTGAATAGGAACCTTTAATAAGATTCCTATTCAATTTAGCTACGTGCGGTCGCATGAGCGCCCTCAGCACCGACAATAATGCAGGGTTGATTCATTCAGGGTTCATGTACATCTAGTAAGGGCAGAACTATCAAGACGTACTGTAATCAATCGTCTATTCTTCTAAAGAGGCCAATGTGAGAAAATGTCAATCAATCATGGTCAATGACATTTGACCATCACGGGCTGTTTCAGTTCAAGGGCTAATTCTTCGGATATGTTATATTTTATGTAAATTTTATTGACATGTAATTATTTCTTGTACAGAAATGTTGTGGAAAGACAAGATCCATGATTCTGGTTATATCCGAATAACACATATACTATGAACACCGCTAATCATGGTCGCCTCTGTACGATTCTCATTCAGATTTTCATCCGTGTATATATTTATCCCTAACCCTTAAACCCTTGTTTTCATGTGAATCGACAAGGGAGGATAAAAATCGAGACCGATTCTTCTTTCAGTCTTATCGTGATGATGGTCCCTTCAACTGTAATTTTATGAGGGCAGATACTCATTGTTTTAAAAGACAGAGAACAAGTACAAAATGAAAAAAAATAATGAAAAATAATATTTATTTGTTTGCTGAATGTGTGTTAAAAGCTGTTACTAAAGATATTTGTTAATAACAACATATTCTACTACGTTGTGTTGTGCAAATATCTTTAAAATTATACAAATTTATTGTTAAGATTCATATCATGTTTGAACAAAATTTTAAATATGATTAGGTTTAACCCTAACTACCATAAGATACCAAGGTTAAAGGCTCAAGGCTACCTGGTGGTAAGATGTAACCGGTGGCCTATAGACAAGAAAGATGTTATGGGATTGCAATCCTATTTACCCTACCTTACCCTTCGAATCGGAACATGACACTGACATTATGGCTGAAGGTTCAGGTAAGGTGACGGCTCCCGACCCGTGTAATTTGCTGCGTACTTTAGCATCAGTGGTTTTCTTGGTAATAATAAAAGTAGCTTCACGCCCTTATCCCAGAAGTGGTAGGCTGTGCTATAACCAAGGCACCCAATATTAGCCGAATAAACTAAGTCCCACAGTGTGATAGGTGGCAAGTTTAACGCCAATCGGGCGTATTTATAATACCGGGCACCGTTGTGTTGTTAGAGGATTAAAATACCCCACTTTATATTTTATTTTCCGAACCTGGGATCGAACCCGGAACCTCATGAAGTCAACTCAACACCAGACCATGAGACCACACAAGCGATTGATTTAATTGTTGGTAATGAACCATTTTACCAACGCTATCCACTTAAATTAAAATCTCTTAAAGTCAAAATAAGGAGTTTTTAACTTAGTAGGTAGTTAACAGGTGTCTCTAAATAAACATTATATAAGTCATGACAATTTTAATAAAATATTCTAATTAATCTATAAATATTGTTAAAGATGTAAATATGCAAACAAATCCGGCGACATGATCTCAAATACTAGAAGCAGTCGACCCTGGCCTGTCGACTCCTCGGACGTGATCTTCAACCTCGTACAGAAAGAAGTGACTATATTTTTTTAAGAACGTTCGAGAATTTCTTATTAAACGAGTATAATCATTCGATATGAATGTATAGTTTTGTTTAAGTTAAATGAACATGGTTTTTAAACGAATCCGCTTTTGAACGTCGCCATTGTCCTTTCCGAAATTTGAGTAGCCTGACATTGTTTCTCTGGGGGAGTTCTGCAAAAGTAAATACTATATTTATTTTACAAAAGAGAGCCATGAGCGCAATTTATGACTTAAACCTAAGAGTTTCCCTGAGAAAAAAATCAAAGAAATCAAAATTCTAACTGTAGCATCCCAGTATAAATTTAATATAATATGTCCACAGAAATTCATGTTCATTTAAAAGAAATTGTGATATACATTGTGTCAATACAAGTAATAAAAATAACCTTGCTGTGCGTGTGTCTCGTCTCCACATAGTAAGCCATTCTTTCATGGGCTAATGTATACAGTTATACAATAAACTTCCCAATTATATGAAAGAACTTCCAATTGATAAATTTAAGAAATGTGTTAAATGTAAATTAATTCCTATCCCTGGAAAAATTGCAAATATTGATCTAATCTCAAAGTAAGCAAATTATATAATTGTGCTATAGGTATTAGTTAACGATACTAATACTTAGAAATACTTAAATAGGTCCTGGAATTAATTTTAATAAACACTCAAACCCGGAAACACAGGCATTTAAATGTTTGTCACACAAATATCTGCACCCGTCGGGAATCAAACCCGACCCGCGAGGTTGGTCGGTGGCGTTAGGCGTATACGCTAACCCCTCGATCAACGAGGTAGGGTTATTTCCTTTTTACCACACGACGGTAAAAGAGGGGTGTTATAAGTGTGACTTGTCTGCGTGCCTACGTATATGTGCTTGTTTGTGAATATGTGTGCCTGTGGTGTTATAGCTTCTGAACGAATAAACTGATATCGCTGTGGTTTTTTTGTTTGAAAGATGACGTGAGCGAGATGGCTCTTAGCAACATCCTATTAATATTATAAATGCGAAAGTTTGTAAGTATGTATGTATGGATGTTTGTTACTCTTTCACGCTCGAATGGCTGAACGGATTTGTCTGAAATTTGGAAGACATATAGATTGTGACCTGGATTAACATATAGGCTATTTTTAATCCCGATCGCACACCGGGTTTCTGTGAAAACGCGGGCGAAGCCGCAGGTAGCAGCTAGTTATGAATATAGGTTTTGTCAGGGATTATCGCTTGTTTAATTTTGTGATTATTCCGACATTATCTTTAATATATGTTTTATGAATTTAAAGGCAAACATTCAGACAGATTTCTAATGGTAAGATATACAACCGCCTATTAAAAAATTTCAACTTAAGGTTGGATTTTTGAAGTGAAAACTTCTGTAGCGGCATTGCGCACTTTTTTTGGAATGGGTAAAAACTTCTAAACTCGCGTCAGGACACGTGACATGATAAAAAATTCATAAGATGGACGGAGAGGAAGACGGTGAAGGAGAGGAAGTAGCTCTCTTTCTACGGCGCGGCGAAAATGTATGCCTGCGTCTACTGTTTCGTTTAGACGGCGCGCAGGGCGCTAGCTCCGATGCTCGTGTTGTAATGTTTGTGTACGATAGAGCAATAAATGATTATTCTACCACATAAATGATAGTACTTTCATACTGACAATTAAAGCAATTCGTGCAAAATTATTTCCTAACCATTCCAAAATATCAAAAATGCACAACGTTAATATTCAAGTTTTCACTTCTGCCGGCACTCCCGGAGTGCAACTTGTCGTTTTTATTGACTCTTACCTTATTTCACCGAGACACGAAATTACGTGGCTCGATGGTACGAACATTGATGTTGCGACAACAATAAATGTAAAATCAAGTATTAAAATTTCCCGCCAGTTATCACAGCTGTACTAAGCTCTACCATTAAGTTGGGGTGATGTTGTAAGTAACATACATACATACATACATATCTTCACACCAAGTCCCTTACGACACAGGCAGAGAGTATCGAGTGCCAAACCTCACGATCCGGACAAACCTGTCTGACTTCCTTCACATTCATTACCCATGTAATACAAACACGCCGGTTTTGGAGCCTCTTGATACCATCCTCGGATACCTATATCCCCCTCCCCGGATACCTATATCCATTCACATTCGCATTGTATATCTGCTTTGTCAATCTTTCATCTGTCATTATTTCCACATCACCGAACTAGCGGAGCATGCCCTTTCTCTTTTTAACTCCAATACATTCTCTCTCGGATCTCACTGTTACGAATGCGGTTCGCGAGTATGTAACATAAAAAGGTGGACATTTTTCGAGCTCGGAACCAACTTTGGATAAAGTATTACAAGGTTGACTGTATGTATATGTACCTACGATTGAGTTTATTTATGAATAAATAAAGAATATGAGTATATTAGCTTATCTGCAAGATTGTAACTACAACTTTCAGCTTCTTTAAATGTTCAGTTGGCATCTTTTTTTTGAAAGTTAAGATTCGTTATTATAACAAAGCTGTTTTCACGAAATGAGTTATTTATATCACCCATATTTTGTTACCGTCTAATTTCTTGTGTACAATATCCTTCCTCTATACAAGCATCTATAGCTTCTACAGTTACGAAATATATTTTTTTAATTGTAGCCTATATGTTATTCTGATGTATAAACTATACTTCTGTAAAGTTTCATCTAAATTCGTTCTGTAGTTTGTGCGTGAAAAAGTTACAAACATCCATCCATTTTTTCAATCTTTTACATTCATAATATAGTAGGATAATATAAGGTTGACATAAGTCTAGAGAGATTATGTTTCTGTTCATGCAGCTCATGACCAACCGTAATCTTTAAATTTGGATCTAATCCAAAGCCTCTGTACACATTCGCCGATTACCTAGGCTAAGAATTTCGGTACCTAAATGTTGGCAGAAGGATTTGGAAGACTCTATCCACATAAGTACTTACACTCATGCTATGTCTCTCATTTATATAATTTCAGTGCTATTTGTCGGTTTCTCGTTAACTTGTAAAATTTATCTAGATGCCAGTCTGAAGTATTATCTCAATTTGACCATACACCGTTAGCTATGTGTCTTCCATTTCTCACTATAAGAAAATCCTTCTGCCTTTCTCTTCCTATAGTATAAAAAATTGTTTATAATACTAAGCTACCGAATCTTTCACAAAACAGAGTATGTTTTCTGAAGCATTCGACTAATGTATAGAGGGGCAAAAATATATAAAATTGTTAATACCATATTATCATGTAATTGACTATCATAATAATTTTCTAACTAAACCTGTAATATTCATGACTGGCTGTGATTGCTCCGCGAACGCTGAGGCCGTTTGTTTTATTCATTCCTTCGAAAAGTAGCCTTGTATTTTAATTAATCTTGTATAATATTCCCAGGACTTTACACTTTATGAAATTGTAATATAACTGTGATATTGTAATTGTATCTTCACGCCCATATCCCCGAAGAGGTAGGCAGAGGTACAACTGGGGCACCCACGACTAGCCGAAGATACTAAGTCCCTCAATGTGATAGGTGGCAAGCCTATCGCCAACCGGGCACATATCCTATCCAGAGCAACATTTTTTTTTATTAGAAAATTGGAAAAACCCAATTTTCTTTTTGTTGCCCGACCCGGGATTCGAACCCGGGACCTCATGCAGTCAAGTCCAACAACTGAACCGCTAGACCACAGAGGCGAAACCACAGAGGTAATTGTATGTATATTTTTATGGTGTAGGTCCCCGGGCTTGAAGAATATAGACGAAGAAATTAATATTTTTTTCGGACTAAAAGGCGTATAAGAGACGAGATTTTGTTCGTTTATTGTTCGAGTTGTTATATCATAGAGTCTAGCCATAGCTGTCTAGGAATAGTTCCTTCATTTTACCTATTCTTGCAGCCATAACGTCATAATCGCCATCATTATCATGTTCTGGTCTTGAGGATTTGGTTTTCAGTATTTTGTTATGGCAAAAGACACCGAATAATTACGCGGCTCCCTTGGTAAGAGATAACCGCAGCTTATACACACCATAGATGTTGTAGGTGCGTCGCGTCCTGTGACCGGTATATAAGGCCAATTGTGCAAGTCTGCCGGCTACCCTATACTCCAGACTGGAACATGACATTGGTAGGAATAGGTAAGTCGCTGGACATCAACCAGAAGAAGTTACTGCGTAGCACTCTACCGCCAGTGGTCTTGTCGGTAATGAACTGTTTCGCTTTTGCTCGTCTCTTACCATGGGCGTCGCCAGGATTATTTTCAGGGAGGTGCATCTCCATCTGTACTATATTAGTTAATGGTAATCAACTAATATAAAACATCGAAATAAACATGAATAGCAACATACGAACACAAACATACATACATACATAGTCTTGAAAAGCATTACTCTCCTGCAAGTACAGTTAAGTAATTTTTTCTATCTTCTTTCTTTCCGGACAGAGGGGTGCAGTTGAACCCTCTTGCACCCTGCTGCCGGCGCCCATGTCTCTTACGATCTGCCAGACAGAGCGGCAAATAATCTATGCTATACTGGGGATCCGGACCAGTACGGGGAAAAAAAACTTATTTATACAATACCCCGTTTTAGGTTGACACATAGCTAATTGTCTATATTATGAAAAAATCTTTATCAGGAAATCTACCTGTTTGTTTGATTTTAAATTCCACATAAAAAACTATAGTTATTCGATGTGTTAGCTATTCAAAAAAGTAAAATGTTAATCGCCTGTGTGGTCTAGCGGTTCAGGTGTCGGACTTGACTTCAAGAGGTCCCGGGTTCTATATGGGCGTGAAGATACTTTCTTTATTTACTTCCAAAAATATATTTCGTGATATTTTTAATCGTTGTGATATGTTGGTGAGTTTTGTCTAGGGTCGGGTGTCGCTGACAAAATCGATCGTCTTTAGGCGCTCCACGGGCGATTCATCATTCAATGTTTGCACACTAGGTGTCAGGTCATCAGGTGTGTGATTGGGTGTAGTCATCGCGGCGAGTGATAAGCCGGCACTCAGTGGGAAGACGGTGAAGATTAACGAACCCAGCTATTTATACTATGTAGGTCAGGACGGTGCGCGGGCGCAGGGTTCTCACAAACAATAATTATTAAAGATATAAATAACTAGGCCGAAACATCGACAAATAAAATGAAAATATATTCTGAGTATAGATTCTATACTTCTTATAGTCGGGGCTTGGTGGAATTCCATTCTTGATGCAATTTATTTAGAAACACTTGTACTTTCCACAATATATTTTATTATTTTTTATTTTTATGGTTTAGCCAACCGGTTTCGCTATACAAGCATCATCATCATTGTTATATAGCCCTGATGATGCTGAAATAAATTGCATATTCTGAGTATCCCGTATAAATCATTAAAAATGTTATTAATAAAGGTACTTGCAAGTATTGTTCCTATATAAACTTCGTGATTTTTACACAAAAAAGTTCCAAGTAAATTTACTATAAACCGCGAGCATAGAAACGTGAAGATGATTCAAATTTCGAATGCCAAATTTAAGAATAAAAATACTAGGCGTTGAAAAAATGCGGGATATTTCGTTTACGTTCTCAGACCACAGTGATTACTAATTAGACATATTAAAAGCTATTTTATTGCATAATATAAAACCATATTATGACCACCACGTTGGTCGAGGGGTAGCGTATACGCCTAAGCCCTCCGACCAAATGCGAGGCTCAGGTTGCTGTTTGCCATTTGTGAGGTGACAATTTAAGCTGACGAGGACATATATTTCAATACCTGCATACGTGTGAATCGCACAGTGTCATAAACATCTAGATGTTGCATTTCTAGGTCTGAGTGTTATTTAAATTTATTTTATGTATCGTAACGTAAACTCATTATACGAGCATATAATTTGCTTACTATGAAGTTAGATTTATTTGTCCATGTATATTTATTACAGGAAAAGCAGAAAAAATACAGCCGAAAAATATATGCAATAATACTATATTCTAACATTCTTAAGATAAATTTATTTTCTGTGCAAGTTCCTTGCTTTTCCTTCCAAAAACTTCTTTTAAGAAACAGGTCCGTCCGTCGCCAGCTTGCGAGTTCGCGGACGGAGTTGTCTCCGCATCTGTAACAACGTGTGTCACACATTGTGTGTGGCAGCCCTAGCTAGATGGAGCTTATGTTCGAGATGAGGTAGCGACGAATTATCAGACGATAAGTGCGAGTATTGCGGCCACCGCTGTTTACATACACACCGATACTGCACATCAGCACGAGCTAATTACCGCGTAATATAATCTCTTAATATCGACCTGACTTATCTTATCAAACCCTAATAACTGCTGATTTTTCTCCTGGTTAAGTTCTGTTTACACTATCACCTTACTACTACTTTAAAGTATCTTCACGCCCATATATCCGAAGAAGTAGGCAGAGGTACAACCAAGGCACCCACGACTAGCCGAAGACACTAAGTCCCACAATGTGATAGGTGGCAAGCCTATCGCCAACCGGGCACATTACCAATCCCGACCAACATTTTTTTTAATTAGAAAATTGGAAATATCCAATTTTCTTTGTGTTGGCCGACCCGGGATTCGAACCCGGGACCTCATGCAGTCAAGTCCAACACCCGGACCGCTAGACCACAGAGGCGATACTACTACTACTACTACTTTAGTTGTGGAAAAAGGGACATGAACGCAAAATTAAGTAATAAATAAAATAAAAAAACTTTCTTTTGATATTAAATTTTTGTAACTTAAAAATTGAATATCAAAAAAAGTTTCTTTAG
>NJDC01006120.1:91422-121074 GCA_002245475.1 Calephelis virginiensis
TTTTTTGAAATGACTAATGTGTTGTCAACCTCGCGGTTTTTACAACTTCACCGTACAACAGATCGAGACAGCTATTAATAAGAAGCGGCGTCTGTTTGTGCGGCTAGTGACGGTCGCTTACCCTCAACCATCATTTATAATGGATAGCAACCTAATCCCTATTTATTCGTTATTATTATTTGGAGGCAATCAACACACGAGCAAGAGGCAATATGCCAACTTTTTTACACATATAGCTCTCTGTGTTGTGTTTATCATTTTTGTAGTCTGTAATTATTGCATTTGTTAGTAAATATTTTCTTCTTTTTCTTGAATACGTGCCGCTTACTGCCGATACAAGTTAATGGTTACTTAACATTTTTAATTATTTATACGGGATACTCACGATCTCTTTTTATTTTATTTGTCGATATTTCGGCCTAGTTGCATAGGCCGTGGTCACGACGGGACTGCGGCGGCGAGCTGTAACTTTTGACAGGAGGATCTACTGACAGATGAGCCTGTCAACCCTCCGTCTAATTCTTCTTTTTTGAACGTCCTTGTCACTATCATTTCTGGGCACTATATCGCTACTAGGCCGAAATATCGACAAATAAAATAAAAAGAGATCGTGAGTATCCCGTATAAATAATTAAAAATGTTATTAATTCGCGACGATTTAAGTTTAAAATCTAATGGTTACTTGTCATCTTAACTGATGCATTATATACATTTCAGTGATGAAGCATGATCTTTAGCATTTTTCTTTAGTAAGGGATCAAGTTCTCCTGCGAGAATTTAAGGTTTGATGTCATTGCAGGTTTTAAAAGGCTATAAAAGTTTATACAAGACTATCAGAACAGTTGATTTGAAGGTTCTTCGTTATATACTTACCGTCTTATTAATAAAGGCGGCGTAAATTACTCCAAGATTAAACCTCGCACTGTAGTCCCTATTACGATGTGATACAGACTTTAATATCAATTTAACTTTACTCTGACCTTAGTCCATGTTTATTAAAAAGACGGTTATTGTTTAAAAGACATTAATCAAGGTCCCCAGAGAACGCAGGAAACTTCAAAGGAACGTTTTCCAGGAAGCTCGTTTGCTTTTGGCAGGTGCTGGTCGAATAGTATAGGCGTCAGGGAATGGTTTCTGTGTAGGTCCAGCTTACCCGAGTAGAACAGATCATCTGCTTTTTGCCTTAAAGTCATGTCCTATCCATGGGGTAACCGGTAAACTTGCACAATAGGTCTAATATCTTATCCAAAGCACATCGAGGAACCAAAAAATCTATGGTATTTATAAGCCACATTTGTCTGCTGCCATTAAGAAAGCTGTGTGCCGTCTTATGACATAAAAAAATATACTGTACTGTTTCTTCCGTGTCACCATGGGTGGGACCTGACTAAGATGGCATGCATGATGCGATACGATGGCTATTTCTAGCAATAACAACATAAGGTGATACTGTTACAATTCGCAACTTATCAATGACAGTGTGTTCTACAATTATGACCAAAAAGTGGTAGGTGTTATAGTCAGATGTTGGGTTCCGTTTCTAGGAAGATTTCGTTGGCAACTTTAGTGATCTTCGCACACTCATGGCGTAGCAGACCGTGTCCAGTTTGACCGAAAACTCAATAAGATTAAGAAATCATTTTGTGAAGAAAGCATTCTGACGCGTTTGGTAATGGTTTCATGAAGTCTAGCCCCAGGAGGGGTGCGGTTTTTTAAGAATGAGAAGAAGAATTTTACAGATAAAGCTTTTTTAAAGAAAAGGAACCACCTTCGGAGTCGGTTGAAAATCAGCAAAATTTTTCGATCTTCTGTTTAATTTTTAATTATTTTTTTGTATGTTTGTTACGCGATTAGCTGGCAATTAACGAATCGGTTTTGATGATTTTTAGGAAAGATAGGTCATAATTTCTTGGTGACAAATTTTGTGCTTGTGTTTTTCGAGTTATAATAATTATTCATACACATTAATGTTTATGGATGACATCATTGTTAATGAAGTTGTCAAAATGTTATATGAAAATACGTTATCTCTCAATCATAAACTATTTTTCGAAAAAAGAATGATGAAATCGCGACGTAGTAAATAAATAATTAAAGTCAATTAGTAAATAAATAAATTTTTTGCAGTTTTACTGCTCCTAAATTAGTTATTATCCGAAATGCCAAGAATTTCAAGTAGAAGTATAGTATAGCCTCTGTGGTCTAGCGGTCCGGGTGTTGGACTTGACTGCATGAGGTCCTGGGTTCGAATCCCGGGTCGGCCAACAAAAAGAAAATTGTATTTTTCCAATTTTCTAATAAAAAAAAAATGTTGGTCGGGATTGGAAATGTGCCCGGTTGGCGATAGGCTTGCCACCTATCACATTGTGGGACTTAGTGTCTTCGGCTAGTCGTGGGTACCTTGGTTGTACCTCTGCCTACCTCTTCTGGGATATGGGCGTGAAGATACTATCTATAAGTATAACTAACATGGTATTTCCTTATTAGGCGAATAGTCTTTCCTCAGACCTTGTTGCTTAATCTAATGATAACTTGACCCCTGTAACTTTTCCTTGAATGAGTTGTTAAAAATTACACCAACTAATGTAAGCAATGAGATATAAAAAAGAACAATAGATTATAATCTCTTTGTAAGGAAAATAATCATCTTATTAATTGTACATTAGTTAGAGTTAGCTTTATCGTCTTTTACAGTTGAATACAAAGTAGCTGCTCCTAAACTAAGAAGAGATTTTCAGACAGGCTCGAGAGTATTCTTTTTAAATCATTTGGCCACCCTTACTATAAAATTAGGACATATTCTGTGAAATAAATCAGTTCGATTTGCGGGGTGGCCAAGAACCCCGTCACCAACTCTGGTTAACTTCAACAACCAGACGTAGCCGTTGCTAAACATAATGTATGTTGAAGTACACAATAACAGCCTGCTTTTAGCCTGTGCTAAGTAACAAAATCTATCTTTAAAAAAATTGTGTGAATACTTTTAATTTATAGTTTTCAAAGGCAATCACTATTGTACTATGTTTATATGACTACTATAAATAGACTGTACTGTATACAGTACTGTACTGTTCTGTGTACATATTTTATGTGTATAGTAGACTTTACGATATTACTACTACTACTACTACTACTACTACTACTACTACTACTACTACTACCACTACTACTACTACTACTACTACTACTACTACTACTGTACTGTACTATTAATGTAATAGTGAGACTACCTTGCAATAACGTAATTTGGCGTAGAAAAATGAGGAAATTTGAAATTTGGAAATTGAAATTTCCAAGGATAGGCAAAAGCGAGGGAAGTTAGGAAGTTGGTTTTACTATTCTATTGGTTATTATTATTACGAGACTATCTGTAAAGCACGACATGCTAAAACCAGTTGATGTATTAGTATGCAACTAAAATAACATTTATTTAAAACACAAGGCTGCGACTACAAGGTATTAACTATTAAAATAATCAGATTTTGCTACCTACTTCATAACAGTCTTCTGTATGGAAATTAAAATGAGTAAATATTTTAAATGTTAAAGAAGAGATGGCCTTTTCAATTTTTGTGGTGACCTTATTAAAATATCAAATTTGAACATGTTATAAGTACCTATGTAATACATAATGAACATGAATATGTAATACAGGCTGACGTCAACCTACAACAGGCGTCAGACGCTCTTATGTCGAAAACCAGGATAGCAGAATTAAAGTATAGGTATTACTACATAGTATGAAACAAAGTCGCTTCCTCTGTCTCTATGTCCGTTTGTGTGCTTAAATCTTTAACACTTCGCAACGGATTTTGATACGGTTTTTTTTTTATAAATAAAATGTATGGAGAGGAAGGTTTATATGTATATTTCATAACCGCGCGAAGCCGGGGTGAGCCTCTAGTATTGTTATATTTTGTTATTTTCATTGTTTATAAGTCCTTGTTTTGAATAAACTATTTTGACCTTTTTAAATTTTCATTTGAATTCTATAGTAAGTATTAAATATAACCTATTAAAATTTAATTTCAACTCCACCAGTTCTTAAATCATTATTTCTTGGATTGTCAGATGTTTTCCTCTTCTTATTTGTGGATAATGGTTCGCAGGACAATAACAAAGAACTATGAATGTAATCATTTAACTAAGATGACGTGTTCAGTATTTTCCTTAATTATTGAACCTTAGTGGCCTGTTTTAATAATTAGGATCATTGACGAATGTAACAATTCGGTAAAACTTCCACATATCTTTAAATGATATAGTAAGTAAGTGCCGGTCTGTTACCTGGCGACGGATTACGATATATGACCAGCTTGTGGACTAAAATATGGGACTCGTGTATGCCTTATTTAAAAAAAAGTGGTTTTTTCGTGTTTTTTTTTTATTTATGAAGTAGAATTGTTTGTAAGAATAGTAATTTATTTAAAAAGCTTAACGACTTAAAAAGCTTAACAGTCGCCATTACAAAAATAACGTAGCTATCCCAACGATAGAAACGTCTATCTTGGAAAAAAGTATAACAGCTACAGCACCTAAAATTTTTAACAGACTTCCAATTACAATTAAGGAAATAGATGATTATGTTAAAAAATGAATATTTAGATTATTATCAGACAAATGTTATGGTAATTAGTAGTGTGAACAAGTTTTTAAATAATAGATTCGTTTATAACAATATATTTAAACAATCCATATTAAATTTAATCTTTTGACATATTTTAGTTATTGATGAAATATAATTGTTATTTTGTATTATTTTTTTTGTGAATCGTAATGCTAATGACTGACATTTAATAAAGTGTACATTTTCGTGATATGCTGACAGCAAAACTTGCTGTCCAAGATTAATATTTTGATCCATTTTTATGTTATCGCTTGCCAATAACATATCTGTGGGCAGGATAAATATGGCAATTAGGTATAGGATAGGCCGGCGGATATGCAGCTATCTAGATTGTTTGAAATCCATCTTTAGAGATGCATTATTAACATTGGCCGTATATCAACTCCTATTTGAGCAATAAAGACTAATTCTTATCTTTATTCAGTTGTTTGATTTTAGTACTATCGAAAATCGCCACACATATGGAATGTTTAGTGATATATTTAAATATGTACAAGTGATATAATGTAGAATCTTTACATCTGAGCGTAAGCGCAATAAATACGCGATTTAGACTGTGCGGTTGCATTGATGTTAAGGGGAAGTACTTTTTAAAAGAAATGGTAATTCGTCCGTATCTTCATAACTATAAGTATTTGCAGAACAGTTATGTTCAAAATACCGCCTCGTTGGTCGAGTAGCTAGCGTACACGCCTAACTACTACGACTAACCGCGATTTTTGTGTGATGAACACTTAGATGCCTGCATTTCCAGGTCTGGGTGTTTATTAAATTTATTCTGGTATCTATTTAAGTATTTCTAATACAAAATTAGGATCGTGGACTAACAACCATAACATAAGCATATAATTTGCTTACTTTGGAGTTACATTCGATTTGTGCAACTTGTCCAGGGATATTAATTTATTTATTATTAAAAGTAGGTTATTCTATTGTCGAACTCTACTACTGTCGAACAGGTGTTTTAATCAGCTGCTCTTTTTCCATATACTCCCTGTCGAAAGAGTTCTAAAAATTAGTGGAGGCACTAGGCACACAAATGTTTTAGGAGTAGGAGGACACCAGACATACATTCAGGTAGCAATGAATGACGTAAGAGCGGCTAAAGTATTTCTCTAGAACATCCTCAATATCAGTGTTCAAGTATTAGAACTGTCTATTATAACGTCTGTTTCTTAATGTACCTAAATAAGGAGATAGATGTCCTGATAGTAAAAACATTTTCGGTATATAAGTAAGATGTTATTGGAGCGCTGACAGCTTTAGGTTGAGATTTGAAGCATTGTGTAACGAAGATAATATGTTACTTCACCCTTCAAAACCGGATGATTGCGAGAACAGACTACACCGCTATGGTGGCAGGAATAAGTAAAGTAAGGCAGTGGTACCAATTCACGCAATAATTTACCATTTTGTTAAAGTCCGAAGCCATGTACAAAATAAAAGAAAAACAAATTCACGGTAACCAAATCTATTCCATTCATTATTATTATTTATTACAGCTGTAATACTCCTGGTGTTGCGGATGTCTGTGGGTGATGGCGGTGATCATTTATCAGGTGACCGACTTGCCCGTTTGCCTCCTATTCTGTTTATAAAATAAATAAAATCAAGATGATCACATCGATTTAATTTTTTTAATTTTTCATATCGCAAAACATTATTTACTTAGGTAAGTAAGTAAGTAGCACTTGCAAGTTGTAATGCAGACTAAATAATGTTCAACTTCAAAGATGAGGTTATACGCCTTAATAGATTTTATGTAAGTAGGTACGTTAATCGATTTCTCCTGCATTTATAAAAAGTTCTTAAAATGTTTTTATTTAAAAGAGCGTACTTACCTCGGAGGTGGTCCAATTGCTACCAAGTCAGGATCTGATGTAAGTTAAAATCCTCTATTTTTTGTACATTATTAATAACCTATCTAAGATAAAAGATCGTGCTATTTTAGATCAGTTGTCAGGTAGGTAATCGCTGCTATTATTCAATGATTAACAAAAATATCTAGCAACAAAACTTTAAAAGGCCTATCTTTATCTGTAGATAAGTTATTAATATTGGCCCTTATTAAAATTAAAATCGGTTTTTTAACAGTTATACTTAAGTTATAAGGAATTGCTAAAGGCTTGAAGAACGAGCTGAAGAAGTACTAATTGTAAATCCTAACTAATGACAACTTACCTGATGGCCTGCTCGGTTGTTTGTCTTTTCATATAAGAAATTGCAACCGGCATCACGCGAGCACGCAAACCCTCACACCCCACTGCCAGCGACAACCGGTTCCATATTGAGACACGAGGCAATATTAACTTTGTATTATGGCTATAAGGTGTATTTTACCTTAAACGATTACAGTATAGGGTCTGCGAGGAAGGCTCGCACAAAAAGTGGTTGTTTATTAAGTAGATACACGTCTTTGCAATGAGCGAACGAGGAATTTCCTGATTACGAGTCGCGGGCCGCCTTCTGTAGTTCACCGTAAATATAACTCGGGCCTTGAGGTTCGTTAAAAATTGATGAGAAAATTTATTCATTATTCCATTATTTTATATGTGTTAGACCCACCGCATTCATTCGAAATTATGTCACGCAAATCCAAATTCCGAACGCAGCGAATCCACATACATGGATGTACTTTTGTGCCAAATTTGGTAATGATCGGCTTAACTACTGTAGCGGAAGGAAATGACAAACATACTTCATGTATCGTATTTTTATTTTAGCACTTGCCCTGTGCTTGGCATAAATTTCTATAAATTTTAAAGAAAGAAAAAATCTCGCCCTAGACAGGATTTGAACCTGTAACCTTTCGTCTCAAGCCGACGAATGCTCTAACCAATTGAGCTACTGAGGATTCAAGTCCCGTGGCGAAATTATTAAGTCCTTTCTAACAGGATCAAATCCTGTCTGGGGCGAAATTTTTTCTTTCTTTAAAATTTATAGATACTTCATTCATGTATGTATAACATTCAAATTTTTACACAGATCTTCACATTTGTGAAACTGAAAAAAATGACTAAAATTTTCTTCGTTCTTCCTCAATCAATTCAATCCTTACAGCACAGATTATGTACCTAGGTAATATGTAGTAACTACTAAGGTACTCACAGTTCACACTAAACCTAAAAATACAACATCCAATTTAAGTTTTTTAACACTTATTTCCTTATTTATTATAGTATGTATAGATTATACGCTAGGGACACCAAATATTTTAATTTTTTCGGTTAGTCCTGGTTAACGTAAAATTATACGTAAGTTTTTTTACACTGTATTACGAGTATAAGTACACCTCACAATATATACTTTTTAGGTTAGGTACCTAAAAAGTGTATAAAAACCCGTGACCATTCGTACCTAGTTACCTACCCACTCAGTATCTTTTAAATCTAAAAGTACAGGAAAAGGTAAAAAAGACGATAAGACTTAATATTTATTGATATATTCTTTTTTAAATATAACCTGCCAGTCTCCGATTAAAGACAGACTCCTTTGTAACATGCGAATTTTTTTGTTAGGTACCTACCTAGTAGGTATAATTTACAAAATCATACATTTTGTCCAGAAAGTATCTACTAGTATAACCTACCTAGGTCAAATCCAGTACCTAGTTTTAATGTAAGTAAATACCTAACAACATCAGTAGGAATAACATTGTTCAGAAAAGTAATCATTTCCTGACTGACTGGCTTGTACCTAATTATGTAATAGTCAGGTATCTCGTTAAATTGTTTACAAAGCTCCGTTTTAAGTCAAAAGCTCGTTTCTGCAACTAAATGTTTTAAGTAATACCATTCGCATCTTTGCATGTGGATGAGACTCCTCAGTCCTCACCGGAGGGGGTGGGTTCAATGCAAGTGCGGGGCGCGGAGGGCGGTCAAGGCCGCGGGCGCACGCGGCGTGCGACGCGCATTCAGATTTCAGTCCGTCCCGCGTCTCCGCCTTGTCAAGCCGCGTATTCAGTGATTGTGTGTGTCGTGATTCGCTTTTTGAACAGTTAAGCACTGTGGGGTCGTCGACCGCGCGAGCATGAACGCGCACCCGTCGAGAATCGCCTGGCTCCTATAACAGAAACACATCAGGTAAGCCCTGACACCATTGTCCATTCTCCCGAACACTATCCCGAGGATGACAATTTATAAGTATTTATTTAGAATGTCCCACCAAGGTGCACGAACGATTCAAGGCAGCTTATATCTTTATTCCTTTCTCTTTTCAGATGTTTTCTCTTATAACTTTGGATCAGCATATACCTACTTAAAATTATACTGATTAGTTAAAAGAACGGGCTTCCCGCTTGATGTTGTCAAACCTGTTTTCAGATTTCCTAAAGTCTAAACTCTGGTTTCCAAAATGTCAGTAACTTACAGTTTACCCTTAGACAGTGTCCACGCAACTGGTTTCGCTGAAATTGATTGGATATTGTATAAATATAAATTTATCACACATTCCCTCATATGGTAATATCAATTTAGAGAAGCACTTATTTTTTGTTAAATGTTCAGCAAAAATAGATTTTTGCTAAATTATTGGAGTGATGTCTATTGTATACAATGATAGTAATGCATTATGATAATAAAAGGTTGGTTTAAACAGCTAAGCAGTAAGATTTAACAGAATAGTTTTGATGCAATTGAATTATAGCAGCTTGTAGAGGTACCTACCTAAAACAAAGTTGGTTTTCTGTCCTGACTCATAATTTTTAAATTCTCTAGCTGGGAGTTCATTATTTACCTTTATGTAATTACCTGTACATTTAAATAACTTTGCAAAGAAGTTTATATACATTTTGTTTGTCTAATTCTTAGTGTTAGAGTTAGTAAATATCATGTCGGTAGATACCTACCTAGGCCCTGAATTCGTATTTTTTAGTGCAGTAAGACAGTGAACTTCACATGGCTTTTTGGGTGGTAAGTGACAAACGAGGCCTTTACACACCCCAGATGTTATACGTATCATATGACCGGGGTCTACTGTCCAAATCTACCGGATAACTCTTCCTTTGGACCGGAAATGACATAAGTACATAGTTAATACGACAGTTTGGAGTTAAGTTGTAGTTAGTAGGTGTGACTCGTTTTTTTAAATCAATCCCGATCCTGTGGGAGATATGGGTCACATTTTTTCCCTTTTGGTTCGGGTCTCCTGTGTGGAATAGATCCTCTACCTTCCTACCAGGCAGCTCGTAAGAGGCGAGCAAATGCTAAATGTGTCACTACCAATAAGACCTATTTGTAGAGTGAAGAGATTACACTCGTCCGGGTATGGATCCATTGCCTAACCTACACCTGCCGAAATAATGACAGTGTCATGTTCCGGTCGGAGGTTAGGTTAACCGATAGACATGCGTAATTGGCCTATCGGCTAACACCTACGCTACAAGACAGCGACGCACCTACAACATCTATGTTGTCTATGGGCTACAGTTATCTTTTACCATCAGCAGAGTAAGGCGTTTGTTCGGGACATAAAAAAAAACAATTGTAAAAAACGAAGAAAGAGGCTTACATTCTAATACTAAGAAGACCAAAGTAATGGAGTTTGAAAAAGAACTAGCCAGAACGGATGTAATAATTTTAGGAGACGATGTATGATTAATGAATGAATGAATACACTTTATTATGCACCAAAATTTACAAAATAATACACACTCTTACACTTATAATAATATTTAACTTAGGTGCACAAAGGCGGTCTTATCGCTTCAGAGCGATCTCTGTCAGAAAACCTTACCAGATGTATACCCAGTGCTAAAACAATTGAATGAAATTATATCTCTCGTTGGTAATTTTAGCAAGGACGTAAGGTATCTATACTGCGGATGTGAAAAAAGATAGGCATATCTAGTCATATACTGCAAGGGACTTGACATAAATTTATTAGCAATACGTAGGTATAAATCATATCTATAACAGACATATAAATGTACCCGCGTTAACGGGTTAGAAAGGAATTAAAAATTTCGCCACGGGACTTGAATCCTCAGTAGCTCAATTGGTTAGAGCATTCGTCGGCTTGAGACGAAAGGTTACAGGTTCAAATCCTGTCTGGGACGAAATTTTTTCTTTCTTTAAAATTTATAGAAAATATAAATGTATTAAGCAATCGCATTTATTTAAAGCGTGAAAACAAATTGAGGTTTTTAAATAATATAATATGATCCTTTTCAAGCTTTACATCAATTGGTTCCAGTATTTTTTACTGATGTTAGATTGTGTACGTACCTAATCATGTTAAAATAGAAGACTCAAACCAGTCGCATTAATATACCTAATATGCGTCTATATCAGAGGTTCCCAAACTTATTTCATGTAACGCCCACTTTGAAATCAGTTGTTTTGTAGCGCCCCCCCCCTCGTTTTTTTCTTGTCAATAACCTCAATAACATATTTGTTGCGCCTAGTTTAAAAAAAACATTTTTTTCAAGATTTATACCGCCCCCCTCTAGGCTTCCAGCGCCCACAAGGGGGCGTTATCGCCCACTTTGGGAAAGGCTGGTCTATATAGAGTATACGCAACTTATTTTTTGTCAGCAATACGTTATGATTTACAATAAAATTCTTTTTTTAAAAATAATTATAGATCCAAATCATAAAGACTTAATTAAGAATATAATACAAAAATCTAAGCAAACCACAGTTTAGTCGGAAACAACTTGATACGAGTTTAAGTTTAAAACGACCAAAATTAAAAGAAAATACATATGCTAATTTAAAGAACTGGTAATAAAACAGATTAATAGATGAATGGTTATGATTAAAAATCCAATATAAGTTGTTTATAGCCCAAGAAACGCGTTGGTTTGTAATAGGTTTTATAATCGTAACATACCTTGGTAATGACTAGAGGTTGAGGTCTTATTAACTGGATCTAACCATGTAAGCAAAATGAGAATTCCACATTCTGCTCGCTTTTGCATAAAGATTTACAATTTCGCAAATTGTAGCAGTTTTGTTATCGTCATGGTTGTGTAATACATATAACAATTTGTGATAGACACAAAAAGTTTTAATGTCATTGCTTACTAGGCTTGTTTTGAATGTTTTGCTACCTTATAGGTAAATATCAAGGGTATGAATACCAGGGATTGTGATCTCTATTATTTCATTAGTGTTTAATTCGTGCATTTTAGAGCAAACTTAAGAAATCTAAGAGATAGATGCGGAGTCTTAAATTCGATTTTGAGTAGGTTTATTATTCTTAATCATTTGTAGTGTAATTTTGAAAGTGGGTATGATTTTTGTGTATCTGTCGTATAGAGATGTACACACCTAAAAATAAATTTACCGTAAGAAATTAAACTCTGTGATTAGGTATGTTTTTGTTTTTCTGTTTCAAAACTACCAATTTAACTGTTCAGAAGTCAAAGTCGGAACCAAACCACTATTTAAACTGTGTGAGTTCTAAACTGTGAGCACCGAAAATGATGAATTCTTACAGCTGCATTATTTTATTATTCTGTTTGTATTTATTATCGCGTAAATGAAATTCTAAATAACAAACACTATACGTCACGCTTGTAACATTGTTTACTCAAAAGATAAGTTAGTCGCACTGTAGCCCAAAGTTATTGTAGAATTTGTGTGATTTGCAAAAATATATACAAAGTATCAAATGGTTTTTGTGGAAAAGTTAAATAATTAGATTCGTAATGGCGGTGTCGTCATAGGTATAGCTACTTTAAACAGCTAGTATTACAACAAAAGAAGAAGCACATGTTTTTAACATTTCCAAGGTCACTAATGTATTTAATATGGTCATTATTATGCTAACATTTTATGTAAAAAATCAAAATTAATTGTTAGTTTTTATAAGCTTCAGTACTTAGCAACTTCCCGTCTGTAATTCAAAATAACGTCATGAAGTTCACCAAGAATCAAGGTCTTTGTTTTTTTATGTTTGTAATGATATTACTCTGCCGAAAACAAAACAGAGTGACGATGGTTCATTTTGTTCGAAGCGAATTCGAAGCGAGTTGTTCCGATATAAATTTAGAGTTATACTTAATAATGCACTAATTTTCTTGTATTTACCTCGACGACGGTAAAACGAAATTGGGGTTGTTCATTGGCAGTCTTAAATTATTATTCAATAAAAAAAGGGACTGTCTGTAAAGTTGGTTTACTGACGATAGTTGATCGTGACAACGTCATAAGAACGGAGGCCGATTGTGCCTCTTTGTCGCTCGTTCAGCGATCTCGCTTGCACTTAAACGCGTTAAATGTAACGTCTCAGAGAGAGGTAACGCCGCACGAGTTATGTTTTTTTGGTGTGTGCAGCCGGATCCATCGAATCATAAAACGTTGTCACGTCAAACATATTTACAAGAATAAATAAAAAACAGTATTCTTAGGGAAATACCGCATTGTTATGTTTTTATCTATGTACAGTATTATCTTATTTTAATGAGTGTGTCTGTGACAATGGGTGATATAAATAAGCTATACACAGCACAATAAAACATTGCGGTGTACACAGCGCTTTATCTGAAGTTACATTAAAAAGAAATGTTTTTATAAGTACATAGGTACCCTATACAGTTTTATAATAATGAAACTCCACATTTGCTTACTTTCGATTGCATATAATGCATTATGTACCGGTAACATAAGTAGACGTCTAACTAATCGGCCAATAACGTACGAACAATAACGACGGCATTGAATTTGACAAATTAGTACAAAAAGCTACACGCATGGTCACCCTGATGTTCATATTTTAAGCGGATGCTATTATTGTTTAATTCGTCTTTTGCTGCACTCAAAGACGTCATCCTATCTTTTCGCTAAGACTATATTGTCATTAAGATTGCATTTTCCATAGAAAATTGTGACTTTATTATAGATTTAATGTTAATTGATTTTTTATTATCAGAAACTGAAACTGGAGTTAGGTGACTCAAAAATTGTAACATTCGTCACGCGTTAAGCGGTGTAATATAGACATAAGTGAACCATAACACTATTTTTCAACATTCTATTTGCAAAAAAACTATTCACAAACGTACGAATTAAGTACCAAAGGGAACGGGGTACAAATTTCGAAAACATGGGTCACTTAGTAGGTAGCTTCTAAATTTTATATGCGGGCAAAACCGTGGCTAAATTAATAATGTGAAAGTCAGTAAATGTTTCTTGTACAAACTTTTAAGTTTTTTGTTCATTATTACAAAATTAGGATTGTCAGTAGTCCAAGAATATGGAATTCGAGATTATGGGCCTTGATTTAATCTTTGAAAGGATCTTTCAAAGATGAGATCCGTTCAGTAAACTAGGTGCCATGTTTGATGGCATCACACAACTTGATTGCTGAAGTGTGAAATATTCTTGTTGTGTAGTTTGTGTTATAATAAAGCAATTGTTTCGATTGTAATAACGTAATTGTATTCGACAGTCGCATTTCAGCGCAGAGCTAAGGCTGTGCGACTCGAAGATAATATTTCCACTTAGATACTTGATTACTTCAGAGCTCAGGAGTTAACAATTGTTTCCATCAAAGGTCTAAGCGCGGAAAAACCATGACTCCTAATAAAAGACGATGTCATTTCCATATGCTGCTAACTCTCTCTCATTTACCGGCCTCCCTTTAAGAATATCTTAAGATGTCAATTAACAAAGTCGAAATGAAAGAGAGGTCAGTAAATTAGATAGTAAGAAATGTTTGGAAATGACATCAGTAGGGCTACTCTTGAACCTCGATATCATGCGAATTGGTAATCGATATCGTATATGTCGTTTTAGGTAATTTTGGACACAGTACATTAGTTTCAAATATATTTGATATTTTCCATCGTCGGCGCTTGGTAATACTTCCAAATATTTATATTTTTAAACAAAGAAACACTTTCTATAAATTTTAAAGAAAGAAAAAATTTCACCCCAGACAGGATTTGAACCTGTAACCTTTCGTCTCAAGTCGACGAATGCTCTAAACAATTGAGCTACTGATTTTTTCTTTCTTTAAAATTTATAGAAAATTTATCCCAAGCACAGGGCAAGTGCTAAAATAAAAATACGTTGAAAGAAACACTTGTACTGTTTTACGTATAACTTATAATTTATTATTTTCTATCGGCTATTATTATTCTATCGGCTATTATTTTCTATTTTCTAGTAAATATCCTACCGGTTTCGCTTATACAGCATCATCAGGGCCAAAACTTAGAGTAGTTTAAGTAACTAAAATGACATATACGATATCAAATGCCAATTCGCATGATATCGAGATTCAAGAGTAACCCTACTGATGTCATTTCCAAACATTTCTTACTCTTTGATTTACTGACCTCTCTTTCATTTCGACGAAGGGAGGCCGATAAACGAGAAAGAGAGCAGTATATGGAAATGACATCGGGTCTTCATTATGTAACCTCCAGTAGTACGGTAGCGAATATAGTAAACTTGACAAACTGCAAACTCATAGTAAAGGATCTAGACCGATTTTTTTTATTCCAATGAGCGTAGGTACTTCCAGGGTGGTCTCATGGTCACATTCTCTAGGCCTGATTATGGAATCCCAAGTAAATTGAGAAAAATACAATTCTTTTGTGGACTTCTTATTTTATCATTCAAATTCAAATTCAAATTCAAATTCAAATTCAAAATAGCTTTTATTACGTAGATCCATATACAGATTCTTGTAACGCGTCTTTATAATTCTAAAAACTACCACCGGATCGGAACGCGGCCACTCACTGAGAAGATCCAGCGAAAGAAACTCAGCGGGCTTGTCTTTTTTCTTATAAATCTAATTGAAATCGAAGTCAGTTTTAATCAGTTTTACTGTACTTAAAATATTTCTTTCAGAAACAGAACATTGAATTAAAACTTAAGAAAATGTATTTGAAATGCTCAGAGTACTTGAGACGAATGATAATTTGACATCTGTATCACTGTAGCGATTTATGGGTAGCTTATACAGCATACTGGTCATAGCATAGCATCATCAGGACTAAAACTTAAACTACTCTAAGTTTTAGCCCTGATGATGCTGTCAATGACCTGACGATGATATTCACAAAATAATAAATTATAAGTGATACGTAAGACAGAACAAGAGTTTCTTTGTTTAAAAATATGAATAGTTACAAATAAATTCAACAAATCCGATAAAACAATTCATTGTTTAATAGTAAAAAAGTAAAAGTAAAGTAAATGTTAATAATTTGGTAATATTGTGTTAAATTGTATCTAAAATGACACATTCGAAACCAATTTCCAATATCGCATGAATCGAGCTTCAAGAGTTGTAGGGTTACTCTATCTGGTCTTTGTTAGGAGTGTTATTTTAGTTCGTATTAGAGCTTAATATATGATAGATATGGGTAGGAGGGTGTATTGCAATGATTAAAAGAGAAGAGTCATTAACCATTTCTGTATTGGTTGTTGTATTAACGTGCGCATAACACGCATGTGATTGGATTCATCAACATTTCACATTATTTTATTTTTGGATGCACGCACTCTATACTAACATAATCTTAGTCCCAAATTATCACATTGAAACAATGTTACGAAGTCGAATATAAAGTTCTACAGTTTCTATCATACTCCTCTCTCGCTCCACGGTGAAACGACAGCGTGAAGGACGGTCGTCCTCTATTACACTGACGTTGTTGCCAATACCGTCTTTACCATAAGGGCACACGGGGCCAGTGCCCAGGGCCCCTGTACCCAGAGGGCCCCGAAAGGTCCTTAAAATATTTTGGTTGGGCTGATTTAATAGAAGACTGCTCAACAGAAATCCCAAATAAAACTATTATCATAATCATAAGAAAACATCACCATACCAATATTATTAATGACATACTGAAATAAAATAATGTAATTGCTTACCCAAAAAATCATAATGAAAAAATTGAAAATTTTGACTTCTTTATATTCCCAAGTTTTAGTGTGCCCAAGGGCCCCAGCATAATCTAAGACGGCCCTGGTTGTTGCTAATGATAAATAACACTTTTTATGATTAACCCTAGCATCAAATTATTTGTGTTTTTATGTCTTTTAAGGCCGCCATTTTGTGATGTAATGCGAAGAGTGTCGACTCTTCGGCCCATTATATCGGAGTCCGGGGCTCAACTATTAGTTCTGAGTCATGTCAAGTTTACAATACCAGTGAGGTCAGACCAAATTAATACTTAACTATATTTATAATGTTTCTTACGTTTGTCCATAAACATTTTAGTAGGCTTGTAATCTTAAAAATACAAATTTCCGGAAAATAATGATTTCAAATGGTGACTATCAATTTTAACTACTTACATGAAAGTATGTAAATAAGTAAGTATCTTACATACATACGTATCTTCACGCTAAATCGTGTACAAGGTAGGCAGAGAAACAACTAGAACAGCCTTTCCCAAAGTGGGCGATAACGCCCCCTTGTGGGCGCTGGAAGCCTAGAGGGGGGCGGTATAAATCTTGAAAAAAATGTTTTTTTTTAAACTAGGCGCAACAAATGTTATTGAGGTTATTGACAAGAAAAAAACGAGGGGGGCGCTACAAAACAACTGATTTTCAAAGTGGGCGTTACATGAAATAAGTTTGGGAACCTCTGATTTAGAAGAAGAAGAGAAAGTTTTCAGAGGTACAATTAAGGTACCCACGATTAACTTTAATGTACTTAGTCCCAGAATGTTATAGGTGGAAAACCTATTGCAAACCGGGCACTGTTCTATCCCTAACCTACTTTAATTCTTTTTATGTGATAAAATATCGAACGAGCATACGGCTCTCTTGCTGGTAAAAGACAACCGTAGCCTAAAGGCACTATAGATGTTACAGGTGCATCGCTGTCGTGAGGTCGAGATGGAAGGTCTATTGTTCAATTTTACCGTCTACCCTACCCGCCAGACCGAAAAATGAGAGAGTCATTAGGGCATCAGGAATAGTCATTAGGGCATTGTACATGTTCCTGCACAGCACTCTACTTCCAGTATAAAAATGAAAAGTAAAATAAAAGTTACTTTTTTACTTTTATACGTTAGATCCGTGTGCATGTTCGCAGTTCGTCGTTATTGTCCATTCTGGATGACATCCTGACAACAGCTCTGCTGATAGTATAAGCCTAACTATAATTTCGCAAAGAACTTAGTCCAACGGCATCTGCAAAATAGAATAACGGCCAATTTTAATAACTTATCTACAGATAGAGATATGCCTTTCAGAGCTTTGTTGTTAAGATATTTTTGTTATTCATTGAAAAATAAGAATGGTTGCTTAGTGACTGATCTAAAGTAGCCCTATCTCTTATCTTAGGGAGGTTATTAATATTGGCCTCTAGGAAGCAAGGTTTTGGTTTTGCATAGTCACATTTTGTTTATGCAAACACGGTAAACTTACAAATATCAGCCTAATGGGAAGTGCCGATTGGATTATGCGTTTAAACGATAGCCCCTTGGCCTACGAAGCAGTTGGTAAAGCTAGAAAAACGTCTATATTTAAGTGATCAAGTTCGGGGTTCGATAAGATTTGTCTATAATGTATTCTCCAGTTTGAAGAAGATTTCAGTTATCCCCGTTATTATATGTTAACTGTCTGATTTATATCTAAACTAGCTGCTACCTGCGGCTTCGCCCGCGTTTTCACAGAAACCCGGTGTGCGATCGGGATTAAAAATAGCCTATATGTTAATCCAGGTCACAATCTATCTGTCTTCCAAATTTCAGACAAATCCGTTCAGCCATTCGAACGTGAAAGAGTAACAAACATCCATACATCCATACTTACAAACTTTCGCATTTATAATATTAATAGGATAGTAATATCATTGGGTTTGGTTGGTTTGCAAAACAATCTTCTGTATTTTTGATACACATATACTGTAATAAAATTGGTATTTTTCTGAATAAACGAGAAAATGGTCGTCATCAACGATAAAACTGTGTCAGTGATAAATCGAATTATACGGGCCCGTGAGTACGAGCGCGAACACGTATCCAATTCGTCACCAATTCTACGAATGAAGTTTAGTGAATAGTGCTGGCCTAAGTACCTACTACTTACGCACACGTTCCATAGGTTATAACTTATAATAAATTAATTCAAATATAAGTTTGAAATAAGTCATGGAATTAGAAAATATAAAAGTATCTCATATCTCGTATCCCCAAAGATTTAGCTAGTTTTATAACTAGACGAAGACACATATTCCCACAATGTGATAGGTGACAAGCCAACTGGGCTTATCCTGGTCAGCGTTATTCTTTATTAAAAATTGAAAAAAAAAATGTTTCATCCCCACCCTGGGTTCGAAACCTTGACCTTATGAAGTCAAGTCCAGCACTAGACCATAAGACCACAGAAGCGATAAACGTTATATAAGTGAATGTTAGTTTAAAACAGGGTATTTACATTCAAAAATACCAGTTATTGAGATAGAGACAAAGACGCATTTTACTTCAACACAATTTCTTAAAAATATTATTGGCTTTAAAATACAGATTTTGAATTCCACGACGAGCAAATTATAGAAAACCGACCGTTTAAAATGTAATCAAAAGTACACGAATATTTAAAATTTGAATAAAGTTTGAAGCGATTAGCTGAAAAATTTTATCTAAACATTTTAAAGGAATACTATCGCGACCCTGCTGTTTTTTTAAAATATTTGTATTATTATGAAACGGCTAGGATATTGTCAAATACCAAAAATTAAAATGAGACACATAGCGACTTTTGCACGCTCAGGGACAATATGCTATATTCGATGAAGAAATTCTCATCGAAAAGAGATACTTGCACTTGGATTGAGTCAATATTTAATTTGTATGTTTGTAGTGGCTGACAACCCTGGGTAGAGATGTGACACGATCGTCGATTGTTTCGTAATGTGACACGGATAATGGCGGACCTTAGCGGGTTGGCAATACCACGGTACCAGTAATTGGCCACCATCAACGTCACAGTACGTTTCAATTACATACATTATTCATACAAGGCGATTTCTGATTGAATTGTAAGCGGTCAATCAATATTAACTGCTGTTACGGGCATGGACGCAATCACGCTATTACAATAATTAAGATTATTGTGATGCATCGACGTAGCGTATTTGAAATAGAAATTTAGGTGGGAGAGCTTTGCGACTTGCTATAATAAGCTTAGTGTGACCTGTGCCTAAGGTTCACAATTTTGTCGAATTACCCGCGAGACTCTACCTTCGGAGTTTTGGCGCCATCGAGAGAAAAGATGGTCGAAGTTTTTTCATAATTATTGAATTTCGTGTTAATATTGAGTGAAATTAGTCAATTTTGGTGGCATTTTGTACAATTTTGTTCAGTAAAAGTGCACAAATGAAATAATCATAAAGAAATTAGCGTATCGTATATTTTCTCGTTGCCGCCAAATCTCGTTACATGAGCTTGTGTAAAAAGGCCACCGCTTTACCCAATAGCCTGACATGACTTATTGACGACTTACGACTGATGACTAATTAAAATTAATTGAAATTGATTTAAAATTTGATGCAAATTTCTACTTGACTAATGGCTAAATACTAACGTGAAGGCTAAAACTTAAAGAAAGAAAAGAAAAAGAAGAAAATACTCTACCTTCAGCGGCTTTATAATGCTCTCAATCAAAACCACTGTAACGTAGTGGGGATGGCTTAGCTACCACCCACCACTATGTTAACAGAAAAATAAACAAACAAACAGTCAAACTTCCTTAAGTTTGGCTGTTGGATAGGGAATCCTGTTGATTTGAGGTTAAAAAAATAAAAATCTAAACAAAATTACACTGTATTAAAAATTAAAAAAAAGGTCTCGATAAAGGTCTGTGCACTGTACACTTATAAAAGTTTCTGCCGGCTAAAAAAAAGGAAAATAGAAAATAGATGGGCGTGGGATACGTCGGTAGCTCAAAGATTGGTCGATGGCGCACGGAGCGCAGCACTACATTATGTTCGAAAGAAATATAAATTTAAAAATAAAAAAATTATAATTGTATAAGTTTTTTTTCAACTGAGCCTTGTCCCCGATTTGTTAAAAACCTCTCGGATTGGTTCTTTCGAAAGTTGGCAACTCTAACATGTCCAAAATTTTGTTTTGTTATGGTATATGGAGGTTAGATCAGTTAAGAGTGTGCGTTTGTAATCTGTGACAGATGTGTATGAGTTAGCTGATTGGTGCCGTCACTATCATGATGATGTTCCTAATCATCCATTTTTCTACGGTGGTCTTTCAACTGCGCCCCTGTTTAGTCAAAGGATATGCTGCAATGAGAAGGAACATAATATGACCATCGAAAAATTAACGCAACAACCCTTACTCGGCTTGATTACAGTTTGTTAGGTATCATTCTCAATTATGTCTCTTCCCTATAAAATATTTCATATAAACTTAAAAAATTAAATCTTTATATAAAATGTTTTTAAAGCGATAATTACAGCTTATTGTAAATAAAATACAGAACTTAAATAGAGGACTACTAAAGTTTTTGTCGGTTTCTCATTTCACTTTTTTTTGCAAAGTTTACTAAACGGATATTTACTAAATTTTGGATTGTAGTATCCATTTTACAGCCCTGGTCTTCATTAAGGATAACTTTTTCTTATCGTTCCCATCACTACCACGAAAAATTATTTCACCGTGTATACGAAGTCGCGGGTAACAGCTAGTTAGAAATATATTGCTACAGCCTCGTTGAGGGGCTTACAAGGAACACTACTATAGGACTATTATCTGTCTGTCTGTATCAGGCTGTCTGTGTTTATGTGTCTGGGTGATTATTAAATTTATTACGATAAATATCCGACCCATAATACAAGCATATAATTTTCTTAGTGGTAAGATAAAGAAGTTTAGCAGACATGGACCGAACAATTTTTATAGCCCTGGCCTAGATATTATTGTATTAATGAGTTTGTTTTCAACATAAAATATATAGAATTTTTAAAAGTTGGATTTTAATGTATTTAAAACATGACTTATTTAAACAGTTTTATCATGTAATATAAACGTTTTCTGTTACCTATACCCTATAGTTGTATTCTAAAGAATAAATAATGATAATATCTAGGTACATATAGGAAATATCTAAGCGGTTTACATAGGTACCTACTGTAAAAATCTGTAATATCTCTCCCCCCCTCTCTCCCTCTCCCCCTCCCTCTCCCTCTCTCTCTATCGATCTCTCTCGATGTCTTTCTTTCTCGCTTTTTCGAAATGAAACATGTCTGTGTGTCGATTAGGGACATTAATATTTACTATACTACTGCGCTGAATATAATGAACAGTACAAATAGATAAGACCGCCATTTGTACATTTATTGTAAAACTTTTATTCTATATCTTATGTTTGTGTTTAAATTGTACAATAAAGAACGAATGAATTAATATACTCAGTTATTCTTTAAGCACATTTAAAGCGCCCCTCTGTAGGGTCTTTGTAGCAGGTGTTCTATGTCTCTATGTGTCTAACATTAGTTCTATATAGTCATGGTAGCTATACTTTTGCTATAGCTATTAGTGACAATGTGGCGAAAATCAAATAGTCGCACAATGTGTTAGGTGGCAAACCTATCGCCATCCGGGCACAAGTCCAATCCCGAGCAACGTTATTTTTATTAAAAAATTTAAAATAAACATTTTCTTATTATTTTTGTTGCCCTTTCTGGGGATTTAACTCGGGACTTCAAGAAGTCAAGTTCGACGCTGGACCGCTAGACCAAAGTGGCGATTTATCCAGAGATATTATTTGTTTCTGAACGACTTCTCTGTGGTAATAGATGATGGTGGTCAAACAACTTTAAATATTTTCCCAAAGCTAAGGTGCATTATGAGATGTAGTTTCGCGCTTGGATATTACGATGAGCACAGTTCTCAGGTGGCACACTTTCTCCATAATTATCAAACAATCCTCTCCGCTGAATGAGCTATAATATTGATCACTGACCAATGTTTGTCCGACACACAAGTACTACAAACACTTTTGACACACATACAAACATGCAAAGTGGTTAAAAAAACGTAAAAATTGTTACATACCTAATCGATTGTAGGTTTTACATATAAAATTATAAATACGATAATCTTCATTTTAAATTACAAAATGTCATATTTGTGTAATATATGTATTATACACTAGCTGCCCCGGCGAACTTTGTTCCACCCGTTCAGTATGGGAAATAAGGAAGTATTATTTTTCTCATTTTCCCTGTACTTTCCCGGTTTTTCTCTTCATAAAAACCTTCTCGTGATAACTAATACAATAAAAAAATAATTAGCCAAATCGGTCCAGTCGCTCGGAACTTATGCGCTTACCAACACATTTGGAGATTCATTTTTATATTATAGACAGAACAACGTCTGCTGACCCAGCAGACGTTGTTCTGCGGTATTTTTAGTGTGATTTTAATAAAAAAATTGGGGTGAGTCACCCTTATCATTTAGGGGTGTGAAAAATAGATGTTAGCCGATTCTCAGACCTACCCATTATGCTTACCAAATTTCAGAGGAATCGGTCAAGCCGTTTCGGAGGAGTATGCAGACTAACATTGTGACACGAGAATTTTATATATAAGATTACCAGTTGCTAGGCGCGGCTTCGCTTCCATTAAATTGAGACGCAAGCTGTCCTATCTTTAAAGTTAGATTAAACCGCACACGGTGTGTAAATTTGATTAAAATTGGTTAAGTAAGATTAATAACCTAACTTAAATGGTTATAAATTAACGCAGAGAAATGACTAAGTATACCCACAGATAATGCAAGAAAACACTCAAAATGTTGTCGACGTGCCCACTTCACAAAACAGTTTTTAAAATAATCATAAGTAGTATGTTTAAATCTTGGAAATTCAGCATGAAGGTGATGCATTTCAGGAGTTACACGGACAAAGGATAAGGTACCCACAAAGAGATGCAGCACGTCGTATCGTACACTGAAATCTAATTAATACAAGACGACTATCACATGGTAATTTTTACTGTTAGTTTGACCACTGATGATAAACCATTGACGTAACGATATCGGTCCCATGCAAAATGTCTCACCTATTCCTGCCGCCATAATGACTGTCATATTCCGGTCCAGAGGGTAGGGTAGCCCAGTCTTTCCCAAAGTGGGCGATAACGCCCCCTTGTGGGCGCTAGACGCCTCGAAGAGGGCGGCAAGAGGCCCACAAAATACAAGTGGCGATGGGTGACTTGATACTCAACTACTTCTAAAATATGAAATTCACTGAAATTAAAATCTTCAGGCTACACAACATCCATATTCATATACCATTGTATAAATATAACTTATACGATAAAATAGGATAATGGTTTTGAATAAGAGACGCTTGACATTGTCAAGTAGCATCATTATTACTCTCTCTACTAAGAAAAGTCTCGTTTAGAATATAGTTTTAATTAAATTAAAAGCGAGACTTACGCGTTAATGAGGTTTTTAAGATAAAAAAAGTAGGGGGCGTTGCAAGCTTACTGACTTTTAAAGAGGGCGTTACTTTTAAAAAGTACTTTTAAAAAACTTTTACTTTTAAAACTTTTAAAAACTTTTAAAAAAGAGTTTGGGTACCTCTGGGGTAGCCGGTTTGCGCAATTAAGCTGACACCTCGGCCACGGCTATTTCTTACCATCAGGAGAGCCATAGCTTGTTTTGTATATCACTTATACTATCAATTATACTAGGTATATTATGTATAGAATGGATAATGTTAATGACGAGTGGGTCACGTTTGCAGGCCTTCGAATACTAAGCAATAACGTTAATTATAATTGTGTTGTAACACTTCACGGGTTAAAACAATACGCTGTTTTTGGAGAGGTGACCCGCGTGTCATGAACTCGTCGTGCTGCGACATACTTCCGCGATGAGGGTGCACTAGTCGCACCGCGCGGCTCTTATTTAACTGCACAACTAATAGACTCATAGTCGCTAATTATTGTAATACCAACTTATCAATCACAAGTGCCTCTTTTAAGATGAATGTGAATAAAAATCTATTCTATTCTATTCAATAAACATAGACTAAAACAAAAAAAAATAAGTTGGATTAATAGTCAGTGGTACAGAGTAATCCTATTAATATTATTAATGCGAAAGTTTGTATGGATGTTTGTTACTCTTTCACGCTCGAATGGCTGAACGGATTTGTCTGAAATTTGGAAGACAGATAGATTGTGACCTGGATTAACATATAGGCTATTTTTAATCCCGATCGCACACCGGGTTTCTGTGAAAACGCGGGAGAAGCCGCAGGTAGCAGCTAGTATAGACATATAGCAGTTTCAACCTTGAAGCACTTTAGTCTATGTTTATTAACATATCCTTCGGACTGGAAAATCACAGTCATTAAGGGATAGGTAAGGCGAGGGATCCTTACCCAGACGAGTTGCAGGTTGCAGCACGGTAATGACCCGTTTAACCTTTGCTTGCCTCTGCTACCAGGTAGGAAGTTTGATGGTCTGCTCTACACAGAAGACCTGAACCAACACAGGGAGGAACTACGTTAAACCTCTATAAAGGTTTATGATAACATTATTTCTCATGCAGTCAAGTCCAAAACCTGATTGCATGAGGTCCCGGGTTCGAATCCCGGGTCGGGCAACAAAGAGAAAGTTTGGGTTTTCCAATTTTCTAAAAAAAAATATTGCTCAGGATTGGATATGTGCCCGGTTGGCGAAAGGCTTGCCACCTATCAAATTGTGGGACTTAGTGTCTTCGGCTAGTCGTGGGTGTCCTGGTAGTGCCTCTGCCTGCCTTTTCGGGGATATGGGCGTGAAAATACTTTTTTTAGGTTTAAGATAATATTACTTTAGTTGAAAAGCAATTGGAATACCGTGCTAAGTTGTAATATTTACGATCATCTTCCGAGTCTCATGGATGGCGCTTGGCATCTTGCCTGCTGAGAGACATGCTGACAGTATCATAATCAAAATATGATATTTGAAAAAAAAGTGTTTTGCCATCAGCCTTGGTCGTAGCTCGCGGCGTGTCTTATTCTGTGTCGTCGCGTTGAGGTCAATTGTTATGACAACAACAATTAATTATTGTTGTGTGTACTTATCTATTAATGTTACCCTCGTAAATGTGAACTCCGGCGTGTTTATTTTTATTTCTTTTATTCTAAACTTATATCTAGGTATAACATTACAAGTTTCGTAAAACTGTGAAGCAGTTTGTTGGCGATGCGCTTATATACATATTATTTGCTATTAGTCCGTTGCTTAAACTATTATATTTTGTACTAATTAGATTAGTTACGCTCTCTACACTCTAAAGCAGAGATTCCCAAACTTATTTCATGTAACGCCCACTTTGAAAATCAGTAATTTTGTAGCGCCCCCTCCTGGTTTTTTTCGTCAAAAACCTCAATAATAACATATAAATGTCTCGCCTGGACTTCAATAAAACCACTTTTTCATGTTTGCTTCCCGCCCCTCTCTAGGCTTCCAGCGCCCACAAGGGGGCGATAGCGCCCACTTTGGGAAAGGCTGCTCTAAAGTCTAACTTATAACGCTTATGTATAACGGGCAGGCAATTTTTAAGAATATGTTTTCCATTGTTACTGTTAAGTAACCTATTTTTAATTTATTGTCCTTTAGAAGAAACGGGTATTTGTTGCATAATTCAGGAATTGGTTGGCTGGCAGTGGGTGCAGCAATCTTTTATTTTTTAGTAATGCAATTTTAAATTTTAAATGGACCCACAGATCCAAAAAACACGTATATTCATGTCGCGGGCTCAGTCAAGAAACCAGCCTTATTAACGATCGGTTAAATTAGACGTAATAGTAACCAATGAGGTGATATAAACAGAGTTTTCATAAATCTGACATCGCTTTGCCCATCATATTATTACGAAGGTATATTCAATTCGTCATTTGAATACGAAATTTTGACTTTTGCGAGGAAGACGAAGGTCGAGGATACTATATTTAGCCGAATGTGGGGAGCCAATTCTCCGTGCGAGTAACTGAACTTCGCGGCCCCACAAACTGCAGGGATTTTTAACGACCAATAGTTTTGTTGGATCTTTTTTATACGGCTATAGACATGGATATGTATTTCGTCTGTATTTATATTTATAAAAATGAACTTCCTTTTCGCGTGGTCATAGCATCTCGCTTGAACGGGTGGACCGATTTTGCTAATAACTTTTGTTGTGTTGGTTGTCTGGAGTACCTTATATTTGACGGGAAAAGCCGGGGAAATTGCATAAAAATTGGCATAAACAAAACTTTATATTTGTCGATACAGCTAATAGCAGTTCGAAGCTATCAATGTCAAGCGGTGGGAAGTTCGCCAGGTCGGCTAGTCTTTATAATTTATATGAATCCTATTAATATTATAAATGCGAAAAATTGTCTCTCTGTCTGTCTGTTTTTTTTGTTTGATTGTTTGTTAATCCTTCATGCAAAAATTTAGGGTAACTTGGATTATCACATAGGATCATTTTTATCCTGAAACAATGTGCCTGAGGTACCACGCGGGCAACGCAGCGTGCAACAGCTAGTATACCATATTTCTATTACAATTTAGCTTAATTTTAGTTATAGGTTACATTTATCATATTTGTTAATCGCCTCTATGGTCTAGCGGTCTAGGTGTTGGACTTGACTTCATGGGTTCGAGTCCCGGGTCGGGCAAGGAAATATAGTTTTTTTAAATTTTCTAATACAAAAATATTGCCCGTGTTTGGATATCTATCCAGTTGATGATAGGCTTGCCACCTCTCACATTGTGGAACTTGGTGTCTTTGGCTAATCGTGGGTGCCCTGGTTGCAAAAGTCTTCTCTGTAGATTAAGCGTCGGATTTTCCTTCTTGAAGTCCTTCGGGTCGGGCAACAAAAAACTAAAAAAAAATATATTTCAATTTTCTAATTGGGTTGGGATTGGGTATGCGCCCGGTTTGCGATAGGCTTGCCACCTATCACATTGTGGGACTTAGTGTCTTCGGCTAGTCGTGGGTGTCCAGGTTGTGCCTCTGCCTACCTATTCGGGTATATGGGCGTGAAGATACTTTCATATTTGTTTTTTTTTTTTTTGAAAGAACGCGTTCCCGAAGTGATCTCATTACCACGAAGTTAGTATCAGGAAACCCCAGGAAAATCGTGGAAAATACAAAATTATTTATTGAAAGTTTTGGTAGCAACAACCCAAGTGTTTTGCTATACCTAGAATATAAATAAAATTGCTAATCATAACCATTTATGTTACATTTTGTGATTCCGGGTTTTGCCCTTTTACGAGGTAGTTTGTGGAGGCTTAAAAAATTTAATTTGTGAAATCTTGGTTATGACCTCAACGTCGCTATATTGAGGTGGGAAACAAAGACCTCGTCACACGTGCGTGAGCGCGACGCACATTCCTGCGCTGCGATTGTGTTTCGGTCACTCGATATCTCAGGAAGAGGGGAGCGACACCGCCGAGTTAGGTTACACAAGGCCTTTTACACTGCTGCATTCATATTCATATACTAAATCGTTAATGTAGAGTCTAAAGAAGTAGGGGAGATTCTAGTGTTGAAGTAGGGGAGACCGAGGTGAGTTGTGACAGAGGAGAGTTGTGACATCGTTGACTTTTTGTAGCCTATTAATGAAAATGAAGCTAGCAATAGTGTACGTTTATCAGTTCAAGTCTCAAGCTAGGAAACGTGCACTATTGCGAATTCGCAAACAGTTTATAGATTCCCAAAAATCGACGATGTCACAACTCTCCTCTGTCACAACTCACCTCGCTCTCCACTAACATTGCATTTAGGATTCTAGAGTGTAAAAAAGGCTTTCAATTAAGGGATGCATGAACATGCATATTTTTAATGTCTTAAGTCAGTATTTACTGTTCACATTAGTTTCTAAGCAGTTTAGAAGACAGTGCATAGTTTCATGGTCTATTTAGACGAGCTTGAACACCTCAAACTTTCACAGATCAAATCGCACAAGAAAACTGCATCGTGGATGCAAATCAGAGAGGTTTTATTAGAAGCTAAGAGTGTTATAGTGATGGCTTTTATGTCATTCTGGAAACTGTTATAAAATGCCTAAAGGTTATCGTACACATATCATGATACCGGCTATCGAGTGTCAGTTTTAAACTGACCGGAACTGTCTGCAGTATGAAAGAAAAACAAACACGCAGTCCGATTTGCGAAGGCAAGTTATATTTGACGTCTGAAGAGTATAAATATTAAAGATGGTAAATTTCCGTTGCTAATATGTGCTGTGATTTTAGTTTTGCTTTTATTACAAATCATCATAAAATTTCTTCTTTTAATATTAGTATTGGTACAAAGACTTTCTTTCTTTAAATACATATTCTTGTTTATGTCAGGTATTCGAAAAATACTTAAACATGTATTGGTGTCATTGGACACTCCTATCACGAGCAGATAATATTTGTTACTAAATTGCACGGAATATATTATCCGTGGCAGTCCCCGATCGTCTCATTAGAACGGTAGCGTCAGATAACACCGTTAAACAACGGTACTCCACTCGGTGCATACTGTTAGCACCAGGGACGTTCTCGCTACATTTGGCAATACATCAAAATTATGTTTCCTAACTATTTCTATTACTGCGTTAGTTTGGCATAAGAGGTAATATAGACTTTTTGCAAGACAGTCTCGTTGTTTATAATAATCCTGAATTTAATATTTTCAAAGAAAAGTCTACAGAATATACAGATTACACTCACAGGTAGCAACGATATTAAATCTTCATTTAGTTTTGTGTTTGTTTCGGATTTGTATTGTCGCTCTTGTATTTGCACACCACAAGTTGGTAGAATATGTAGGAAGGCTTAAATAATTTTGTAACATCTTTGTAACACTCATATTCCGCAAATAAATATTTTTTCTTTCTTCTTTTCTTTCTTTCTTTCTACATATACTGTTTTTGTCTTCCGACACTACAGTAAATTACATCTTCAGAAACCTAATTTGACATCACGTCATATTTTATTGTAATAAATAAATGAATATATCTCTGGCTGAGCACTCTGATCGCCCCAGAACGCCCACTAGCCCGGTGACGTTGTAAAAGCCTTCAGACGTACACAACAGTAGACATTTCGAAAAA
>NJDC01006120.1:124997-135478 GCA_002245475.1 Calephelis virginiensis
GATTTGGCGCTTAAGACATTTACTTTAGAGCGCAATATTTCATAGTAATCATGGAACGGGGGAGTGCGCTGATTGGCTCTTCTGGCTGACTAAGTATGGGGCCTTAACGCCGAATCTTACGGAGTAGGCAGAGAGTAAAGAGTGCCAAACATCACGGTTTTGGCAGACCAGCCTTTCTTCTTCCATATCTTTTAACCTTTTTTTACAAACACGCTAGTTTCGGAGACTCTTGACACTACCTTTGGCTAACACCCCAGCGATTTGAATGTGAAATATCAACCTAGGTCTACCCTGCATCGCTCCATATTCACATTGTTTATCGGCTTTGTCAATATTTCATCTGTCATTCTTTCTACGTGTTCGAAGCAGCGGAGCATGTCGTTTCTCATTTTAACAATAACACTTTCTTTCAATCCCACTCTTTCTCGGATATCACTGTTACGAATGCAGTCAACGAGCGTAACACCACAGGTTTTCCGTAGCGCTCTCAATATATAGACCTGCCATGCACGTCCGATTTTTTTACGTACGCAATTTAATTGGATTTTTATCGGTTGCCATTTTGTTTTGGAATTTCGATACGGGATTCCGTAAATTAATGCCCGATACATACATTCGAAATAATTCTTTACGGAAAAAGCAGAAAGGAATTCCGTAAGCAAATCACACATATTCGTTTTTTTTTCTATTCGGAATCCAAAGCTTAATTGAACAGTGCTAGACAATGAGTACACATTTAAGAAAAAATATTGGGTTGCCATTACTGAGTTACCTAAAAATGGCAGAAAATAACAATAATTAGTGATGTAATTATTTAATTTTCCAATAGGTATAAATTAAAATATAGGATATATTATATTAAATTATGTGTTTAATTATAAATTTGCTATTATTGGGTTTGAATGTTCATATTGTAATTTAAAATGTCGCCAGATCTAGCCAAAACATGGCAAAATTGTCAACAATGCTGGTATTCTGTACGGAATTTTCAAACGTGTGGTGTAATTCATACAAAATCTCTGAAAGGGTTGGGTTCGGAATGGTTTTAATTTTATTACGGGATTCCGAACGCACTGGTCCAGTTGTGAAATCTCGAAACAGAGAAGTTTCGTACGGAATATTGGCATACATGAGGCAGGATAATTCAAATTTCGATTCACTGCATTCAAATTTCGAAACGATATTCCGCAATTGAATTACGCGTGTATGTGGCGGGCCTTACAGTGTGGTACAGTGGTAATTGCCACGTGATGTCATGGCTTCGGTTGAATTATTCACCTCTTGTTTTTGATAGACACATTTACTATTAACATATTAGGTACGACATACAGCGACAATAACAATAAAAGAATAAGATAGCGACGCATCAAAAACAATTAAGACACCATTACTGGTCGTAAGCCGTGGTTATCAGAAAAACCGCCTGCTCGTGGTGTTGGTAGATACAAATACATATGTATAAGTAGTACTACATATTTAAATTATGCGCTTCGGCTATATTCGTCAAGCTTAGGAAATCCGAATGTATTTTAAAGATATCTATAAAGAGTTGTTATTATATGATTAATCATTTCGATTAAATTTTAAAAAGTGTAAAGCCGAAGCGCATAATTTAAATAGTAGTACTATACCTACTTACATTACATTACATTAACAGTGTTTAATGTTAAAATAATATTACATGTGATAAAATATATATAAATAATATAGGTACCTAAATATTAGAACAATAATTTATTTATTTCATAAAAATAACAATTAAATCAACACTTTTAGCAACATCATTAATATCCTAGCTAGTTAGAATAAAGATTAAGGTAGTTCCTCGCATAAAATGTTAAACCTTCAATTTACAAAGTAGATAGTTACGTTTCGAACAAGGATTAGAACAAGGACGCTTAGCCGAGGGCTGATACAAAAATAAAACAATGTTTTGGGTAAAGGTTGATGTTTATAAATGTTCAAATATGTTCCCTCTTCAAGTATCAACCAAACAAGTATCAATTTCAACATATTTATTTTGTGAAAAAAGAGAACATGTTTTATACTTAACATTACAGTTCTTTGGATCTTCATTACAAATTTTATTTATTTATTAGTTAAAATAAATAAGAATAAACGTTATTTCCTACATCCATACAACTTTAAAAGAGTTTGTGTGAATGAATCATTCATTTCAGTTTCATTTAAAATAACTATACTATAAATAATATAGTTTACAAACCAAATAAGTAAATAACATAATTTTGCAATAGAATCATAAAAATAAATGACCTGACAAATTATTAATGTCATCGATCGCATCAATTCTCGTCGCAGCTAAAACCAAATGTCAAATTAATTCCTTTTTTGCTCATAAGCCGAACTTTGAAATTAGATATTAAAACAAATTAAAAGTCTAATTACGGATTAACAGTCGAAATGTCAAATAGAACAATAAAAATAGAGAATATGGTCAAAACGAGAAAAGTATTGGTAATAAAATTTTATATCTACTTTATTTAGAGTGGTTTTATATTTTTAATTATATAAAAAATAATGATAAAAGGTGAATAATTATACCAGTTTTTGACCGACTTAAGAAGGAAAGACTGTATTTTAGATATATGTGATATATGTCAATGGTTCGATCCTCGGGTCGGGCAAAGAAAAATAATATAAAATATGTATTTTCAATTTTCTAACAAAAATAACGTTGCACGGGATTGAATATGTGCCCGGTTGGCAATAGGCTTGCCACCTATCACATTGTGGGACTTATTGTCTTCGTCTAGTCGTACGTGCCCAGGTTGTGCATCTACCTACTTTTTCGGGGACATTTGCGTGAAGATACTTTTTATGTAGGTCTGTATGTCTAGCGATTTCACCGTCGTTTGTTAATCAACTTAAAACTTTTTTTTAACTTCAAGAGCGTATTTCTAAGATGATTACTACCAAGTCAAGATAAAATTATACAATCTTAGGGAAATGGAGTTAAAACCTCATGTTTGGTATTGCCATGATAATGAATTCTGTTTTACTAACTCCATAACAAGTTACCGACTAAAAAAAGGACATTCAATCCGACTACGTTTAACAAATATAAAAAAACACCTACGTTTTTTATATTTGTTAAGAGTTTACTTCCTCAATAGCCCGCCCGATTTTGATGGTTCTTTTTTGGTCTCTTATTAAATTTATCATCATCCGACTAGTGGTTTTTGGGTTGCACTCAATCCTATTAATATTATAAATGCGAAAGTTTGTAAGTATGTATGTATGGATGTTTGTTACTCTTTCACGCTCGAATGGCTGAACGGATTTGTCTGAAATTTGGAAGACAGATAGATTGTGACTTGGATTAACATATAGGCTATTTTTAATCCCGATCGCACACCGGGTTTCTGTGAAAACGCGGGCGAAGCCGCAGGTAGCAGCTAGCATTGCATATATTTTTCGCTTATGACGATTGACGTCCTCGTCATTGATTTGATAATTGCTCATTTGTAATCTTTGCAATCTGTTGATCATTTGTAATCTGTAGCAAAATGTATTATCAAATTGCGACGTAGTACCTAAAAAAATAGTTACAGTCGGTTTTTTTTTGTAGTCCGACTGCGTTGAAATAATTGAAAATGATATATTAATTAGAGTCTGGACTCGTAACACTTTTAAGTAGAAAACTAATTTTAGATTTTGAAATAGCGGCGCAAATTAAAATAGTAGGTTTTAATTGTTACTGTAATTATAATATTATGCAAGTTGCAATATCATATCAGTGACATATCATAGCTTAAGCAGTTTTTATCATAAGTGGGTATGTAATTTTTTCAAATGGTGTAATAATGGTAAAATCATGAATGCTCAATTAATACTGTTTAAAATTTACATAAGATTTTTTATGATGAAGTAATTCACAATTAGAGGAAAAAGATAGGCTTTAAGGTTACGTAATGGTCAAACACTCAACCTCTTGTTGGTAATGCAACATTAATATGTTTGGTATATGTATGTATTTATCTCCATAATTTTAGGCAATGTATCAGCGTGTGTTGTGTTTAACACTTAAAAAAAGACAAATCTTTGTTAAATTGCTCAAGACAGCAAAAAGTTAGCAGCTTTGTCGGTAGAAGATATTAGAAATCCATCACCAACAGGCAACGACCCTTAAGCAGGTCCAGAGGAAAATCTCTAAAAGCTTTACTAATTAACCGACCATCTTACCTTTCCCCAACTAAAATATGTAGTTATGAATACCTGAATATATAATTATCGCCTCTGTGGTCTAGCGGTCCAGGTGTTGGACTTGACTGCATGAGGTCCCGGGTTCGATTCCCGGGTCGGCCAACAAAAAGAAAATTGGATTTTTCCAATTTTCTATTAAAAAAAAAATGTTGGTCGGGATTGGAAATGTGCCCGGTTGGCGATAGGCTTGCCACCTATCACATTGTGGGACTTAGTGTCTTCGGCTAATCGTGGGTGCCCTGGTTGTGCCTCTGCCTACCTCTTCGGGGATATGGGCGTGAAGATACTTATATATAATATATTGCGGTAGATTTATGATAATCAAAACTGAGTAAGCCCATAACTACCAACAAATCATCCGGTAGACCTCCCATAGGGGAGAGCAGGTTTCTAGTCAGGGCAGAACATGATTCACCTATTACTTGTATGAAAACTGTGTAAAATAACTGGAGCAATTTTATTTAGTTTTTTTTTGACTTAAATAACTGCCAAGACAAGCGTGATAGGAGTTTCTTCACGCTGATATCCCGAAGAGGTAGACAGAGGCACAACCAGGGCACCCTCGACTATCAGAAGTCACTAAGTTACAAGATGTGATAGGTGGCAAGCCTATCGCCATTCGGGCATGTTTCCAATCCGCAGCACCGTTATTTTTATTTAAAAACTGGAAATACACATTTTCTATTTTTTTTGTTGTCGACCCGGTGATCAAAGACGGACCTCAAGAAGTCAAGTCCGTTATCGTGCCGCTAGACAGCGGCGATCTACATCTTCATACCTACTACATATTACATATTTTGACATAATTTTTAAATTATTTATTCGGGATATTCACGATACATATATTTTTATTCTATTATTAAACAATTACAAAATGCCATTAATACGTGACGGTTTAAGTTTAAAATCATATGTTTCTACATATTTGCATACTGAGTAAATACAGTACTACTATTTAAATTATGCACTTCGGTTTATCACTTTTTATTCCTTTTACACTTTATACTTTTATTGACTGACCTAATCTAAATTTAAGCAAAATTATTAATTATGTAATAACAACTCTATATACAGATATCTTTAAAATACATTCGGATTTCCGAAGCTGGACGAATATAGCCGAAGTGCATAATTTAAATGGTACTTCTATACAAGTATCGCCTTTGTGGTGCGTCCGGTCCGACGCCGGACTTGACATCTTTAGATTCCGGGTTCGATTCGGCACCAAAAAATAATAATAAAAATAATGTTGCCCGGGATTGGATATGTGCACGGTTGGCGATAAGCTTGCCACCTATCACATTTTGGGAGTTAGTGTCTGCGGCTAATCGTGGGTGCCCTAGTTGTGCCTCCTACCTACATCTTCGGGGATATGGACGTGAAGATACTTTTACTATAAAAGTATAACACAATGGTTAATACTAACTGCTAAGTTAAAATTGCCTCTCAGTCTTCGGGACATAAATTATGATAACAGCAGGTTCTCATGATTGCTTCCACCTTCTAACTGTTTAATGTGCACCTTACTAGCCTCGCGCTTTCACTGCACCCCTTAACCTTTGACAAACGAGGTACCTTACGCGATTATAGCCCTAATTTCAAAGCTCTAGGTATGATAATGGCCTGCTCTCGTAAAACTCATCAGCCAGGAGAATGTCACTTGGCTTCCTGAATATTGCGCATTGCAAGTAGCGCGCCTCTTTGAATTTCCGTATTTCAACATCCGCGTTGTTTATCACAGAGGACAACAGCATGTAGGTTATTTGCGTATTTTAGGGCATCGAATACGCGGAGGATTCACATGTGGTTTCATTTAAATTGGATCCAGATTTTAAACAAAGTTAAGTCGCATAAAATAAAAAAGGCTCGGTACTAAACGAATATTAGGTATTTTGCACTCTCCCATGCCCTTTCTTACCTGTTACATTGGCGAAACAAAACGTCAGGAAAGCCGTATTTGTTGCTTCAGCTAATGCGCAGAAAAATCTAGGTTAGATTTAAAAAACTAGATTTATATCTGTTATATAAAATAATTCTAATGTCCGTCTTGTTGGTCCGGTTCCGGGTGGGTTTCGGTTCCGGGATAGGCATTTGTTTGACAAACATGCTAGATACCTTAACAGTTCTCACCCTAGCTTTAGCTTTATTATCACCTTTGGTGTCTATTTGCGAATGTATTACCTACTACTAGTAAGAAATCCGTCTTTTTGCAAACTTTAAAATCCTTAAAAAATATGTACATTACTACAGTTTTGAGTTTCTGTGAAATTTATTACGAATCGACGAGTCGGCTTATGCGTAGATTTTTTTCTTATAATTAACATTTTTTTTTTTATTTTAGTAAGATAACGAACAAGCTCACGATTCTCCTGATTGTAAGAGATGCTTTTTTATGGTATTGGAAGGCAAAGAAGCAGACGGATTTCTTAATGGTAGAGACACCAACAGGTGGTACTGGTGCGTTGCCAATTTAAGGCCGGGATGTAAAGCCTCGAGCAACAGTAAGTTTACCGGCTACCATAACGTCCGAATCGGAACACGTCAACAGCAAGCACTGACGTTATGGCGGCAGGAATATGTAAGGCGGTGCTACAAATCCAGGCGAGTCGCTGCGGAACTCTACCACCCAGTAGAATGTCAGAGTGTTAGTGACGGCAAGCCTATGCTCGCCTTTTACGAGTTGCCTGGCAGGAAGGCAGGAGGTATATTGTCACGGGGAAGATAATGTAGGTGTTAAGCCAATAATTGTGCAAGTTTATCGGCTACCCTACCCTGCAGACCGCAAGAAGACGTTGTCATTATGGCGGCAGGAATAGGTATAGTGGTGGATCCCTAACGGGACGGGGTACAGCGCTGCACTTTACCACCAGTGGCCTTGCTGGTAATGACACATTTAAACTTTTGCTCGCCTCTTACGAGCTCCTGATAGGTAGGCAGATGATCTTTTCTACACAAGAGACTCGGATCAGCACAGCCCACACGGATTGGTACCACGCCTTACCTATTCCTGCCGCCATAACGTCATAACGTGTTCCGGTTTGGAGGGTAAGGTAGCCGGAATACTTACTTTTGCTAGAGGCCTAACATCCCGGCCTCAGGTTGGCATCGCTCCATTACCACCTTTGGTGTCTCTGGGCGGCGTGAATTTCTTACCATCAGGAAATCTGTCTGCTTGTATGCCTTCCAATATCATAAAAAAAAAATTCAACAACATAGTCCAACTCGTAAATAATTTTAGGCAATACAAACAAATAATACTTATTTATTAATTAGCCTACTTTTGTTTAAATCAATTCGTACTGACTGAAGGTATGTCAAGTGAATAACACCTTTATGTTTGTTCAGTTGGCATTTAAAGATTTTCGAAGAATGGAATAATACTATTAATATGGAGGTCGGTGTGTCACTCCGCGGTGGGCTCCTACCAGCAGAAGACACAATAAAAGTGTTACGTCTCCCAATTACCGTGGTTCCCGCGATGTTGCGACCTCTTCCGATCTTATCTGGTAATTAAATACCTCTTCTCACCGGATCTCGTTCGCGATATTGGGGCAGCATATTGCTTGCTCATTTTAATTGATTATATTCACATTAATTGCATTGCTGTTACAAAATTCAGCAATGCTGACATAGACATCTTTAAGTCCGTACCATAACATTATAAATGCGAAAGTCTGTAGAAATATAACATTTGTCTATGATATTGCAATCGCTGGGTCGATTTTGATGAAATTTAATTTGCATATAGTTAAAATAGTTAAATGAAACATTTTTTTTTTAAAATCAACTTCCTGCAAAGGACTGTAATGGGAGATGAAACTTTGTGTGAAAATCTATTTTGCGGTGTCGATGTCGAGGGCAAACAGCTTGTGTTACATATTTCTAATTAAAGTTGGTCGATAACTACACTCTTAAACTAACTGACTTTGATATCTGACGATAATTAAGCGAGGACCATCGCCCATCATAGCATGACAGAAGTGTAAAAAAAATATTTACAGGTTTGACATTAGTCTAAGTACATTAATTACATTAATTAGTTGTTATAGCTCTGATTTTGCCTGAATAGTGAAACCGGTAAGCTAAAATATAATTTAAAAAAATGTGTTGTGGATAGTAGTACAAGTATAGTTAATAAATCATTTCTGAGTAGGTTCATTAAAGTTGCTCATTAAAATTAAAAAAAAAGTTAATTAAATATCTTTTTTTTTATTTTCGTAGTAATCCTAAAATAAAAAATAAACCCCTGACATACGGTCCATCCCTTTAAAAGTTATGAAGCCAAAGTGCAAGTGCTTTAGATAAACTGCAAATATTACGAAACACAATACCGTATTTCGCCACCTCCCATTTCTTTTATCAGGCCCTTTATTTATAAATTATATTTATTTATTTTTTTATAAATTTTATAAATGTGGTAGAATATGTTGTATTCTTAAATATCTTTATAACAACTTTTTAACACACATTCCGTAAATAAATAATTTTCATTTCATTTCATCTCATTTCATTTTAAAGAACTTCCAATTAATAAATTTAAGAAATGTGTTAAATGTAAATTAAATCAAAAGGGTTATTATAACATTGCTGAATATTTAGAAGACTGCTTGGGATTAATTGCTCCTCATGCCAATGTCTTATAATATATAATGTATCATTAAATAAATTATTGTAAATATATTGTAAAGTAAGAAAAAAAAAAGATAAGCCCGCTGAATTTCTTGCCGGATCTGCTCAGTGTGCGACTGCGTTCCGATCCGGTGGTAGATTTATTATTATATAGACCCGCCACAAGTGCCTCTTGTAGGTTTATGTGAAATAATAAAGATGATTTATTATTAATGAGCAATGTTCGATGTACAGATAATATGACGACGCTCCTAGCAGTCACGTGGTCTTACTTTAGAGAGTTTTTGTCAAGCCAAACGCAGGTTATTGATATGAAAATAATATTTGTGTATAAATGATAGTACTTTCATACTGTTTATCAAAAATACACAACGTTAATATTCAAGTTTTCACTTCTACCAACAGCCCCATTGTGCAACCCGTCTTTTCTTTCTCAAAAATATTTATATCTGTAACGTACTACTAAGCGTTTGTCTACATGTGCGACTGTCGCACCACTTTTAAACTACTGACGCAAAACGAGGGCTGTTATAAGCAATTCAAACTTACTCATACTGTAACTAACTTACTAAGTCTGTGTGTTCGTGTATGTCTGCTCTGGTATCGTAGTTCTCCAGATGATGGACGGATTTAGACGCGATGTTTTAAGTGAAAATTTCTTTAGCGGCGTTGTGTACTTTTTTTGGAATGGGTAAAAACTTCTAATCTCACATCAGGACACGTGACCTGATCGAAAATTAGTATGACGGCGTAGGGCGCTTGCGCGAATGTTCGTGTTGTCATGTTTGTGTACGATAGCGCAAAAAATGAATATTGTATTCTACCACATAAATGACAGTTGGTACTTTCATACTGATAATCAAAGCAATACATGCAAAATTATTCCCTAACCATTCCAAAATATCAAAAATGCACAAGTAAAATATTCAAGCTTTCACTTATGCCGGAACTCCCGCAGTGCAACCTTTTTTTTATTTGCTTACTTACTAGATGAAGACAGTTTTTTGCTTTTATTTATGAAGATTTGTCTTATCTTATTGAATTTTTTTAACTTGAGAATTATTCTTCTTTGATATTATTATTAGCTCACATAAACACTCGTCTCGTTTAACAATACTTATCCTATAGGAGATAAACATGTATCGTTTTTCAATAATCGCATGTGTGACCGCACGGTAAACTATAATAGTTACGAATTACGATAGTTTATCAGTTAGATATAGGTATATTTCAGTAACATATAGATTTATGGTACTGATAACTTGATCTTTGTGTTAAAATGTATTGTAGATAAGAATATTTGCTGATATGTGAAACACAGGTACGAATTTCCACTTAAAATGTGGTTATCTATATTCTTTGATCGATTAATAGTGTTGTTTCTTTAATATTTAATGCCAAATGTATGTTTACCGGATGCAAACTTTTATCAATTGATATTATCAATTTGTTATTATAATTTTATTAGTATTATTCTTTTAGTACACTCGGAATGCCAACGCTTGCCATATTTTGTAAGCATTTGGAACGATCTTTGAATGTTATTTGTCAATATTAGCATTAGCATTGATTAATCCTATTATAATATTATAAATGCGAAAGTTTGTAAGTATGGATGTATGGATGTT
>NJDC01006120.1:147579-158482 GCA_002245475.1 Calephelis virginiensis
GAGCGTGAAAGAGTAACAAACATCCATACATCCATATTTACAAACTTTCGCATTTATAATATTAATAGGATAGTATAATGTTTTATTATAATAGTAATATGAAGTGACAAAGGTCACACGGCCCCAAGAAGGTCACGCCATTACGAAACCATTACGAAGTATTCAGTTGAAATATAGTCAATGATGTCAAATGCCATTTCCGACATTAATCATCATAATCCACTACTACGATACGAAATTTGTGGATTGTACGTAGTGTGATATATTACCCTAACATAGGTTAACATGAAACCCAATTTATAAACAGTCTAAAACATGTATAGACATCTTTTAGACTGTTTATAAATTGGGTTTTATAAAAAGCCCTTAAAATATGGATATGTAAGTAACACAAACAAATTGTATGTCCGGGTGTGGTCCGGTATGTTGTAGAATAGACCTTCTGCCTTCCTGCCAGGCAGCTTGTAAAAGGCGAGCATAGGCCCACCGTCACTAGCTCCGTGACATCTAACAAGGTGGTAGAGTTTCGCAGCGACTCGCCCGGATTAGTACCAGCGCTTTATCTATTTCTGCCGTCATAACGTCATGGCGTATTCCGGTTCGGAGAGTAAGGTATTACCTGCTACCTTACTTTTTACTAACATACCGGCCTCAGGTTGGCAACGCACCATTACCACTTTTGTTGTCTCTAGGCGGCGTGAATTTCTTACCATTAGGAAATCCGTCTGTTTGTTTTCCTTTCAGCATCATAAAGAAAACAATCCCAATATACGTTTTAAATACTTATCCCAATATACAATATACTTGTTACCTTACGTTGTTTGACCTGCTAAGGCCGAAATAACGTACGAAATTAGAAGTAATAAATATAATTAAACTAGCTGCTACCTGCGACTTCGCCCGCGTTTTCACAGAAACCCGGTGTGCGATCGGGATTAAAAATAGCCTATATGTTAATCCAGGTCACAATCTATCTGTCCTCCAAATTTCAGACAAATCCGTTCAGCCATTCGAGCGTGAAAGAATAACATACATCCATACATACATACTTACAAACTTTCGCATTTATAATATTAATAGGATATATATTTTGGAACATCAATTTTCGCACAGTTTTTTTTAGGGTTGCGTAGCCGGTTCGATATCCGGTCATGTCTTATCTATAAACCCTATAGATTAGACGTATCCTCCGTATGTCACGCTATTTTGTTCCCAAACTGATAAGACTACACTAATTAAATCTGGTATATAGATAGACATATTATAAGAGCCGCTTTTGATTTGGTATAACTGAAGCTGTAGGTTTGTCACCTTAGTAAAAGTAGGTTTGTCACCTTTCTTTTTGGCGACAAATTTTAGTCGTATTTTGTGACAGTTAATTAAATATTTTATTACTTACTACCCTCAATTATATTTTATCCTAATCTACAAGGGTCTCGCGCTCAAAGGGCTTCAAAGGCGTCAGGCACAGAGTACGAAAAGATATCGATCTTTTGGAATTTATTGATTATATCGCCTCTATCGTCTGGTATATCTGGTCTGGATTATATCGTCTGGTATCGCCTCTGTGGTGTAGCGGTCCGGGTGTTGGATTTGACTGCATGAGGTCCCGGGTTCGAATCCCGGGTCGACCAACAAAAAGAAAATTGGATTTTTCCAATTTTCTAATAAACCGGAAAATGTGCCCGGTTGGCGATAAGGCTTGCCACCTATCACATTGTGGGACTTAGTGTCTTCGGCTAGCCGTGGGTGTCTTGGTTGTACCTCTGCCTACCTCTTCGGGGATATGGGCGTGAAGATACTTAAATAGGTACAATTATGCAAATGAGTCTTCTTTATTTACATGAGAATATTAAAAATCAAAGGTTAATAGATTTGCAGAAGATCGTAACAAGACCGTCGTATATCCGCAAGCTAATTTACCAAGATCGTGTTATATTATGTATTCAGTTTATGAATACGGAAGGCCAGCTTGTAGTCTAATTATCCCTCCTCACACTTTTTTATATATATCTTACGAATACTTGCGTCGAACCTTCTCTCTACAACAAAATACGTGTATTGTAATACCAAACTGACACGTTCCTGGGTAGTGACAATTTGAGTACAATACTGTCGTTAAACATTTTCTTAGTTTTAATCAATTTTGTTATAGTAATCTACCTAATTCTTAATCCGTGTTTGAAGGCGATGGTAGTTTTTTAACAAAAAATGTATTGTTTGTTTTTATTGTTCAGATCAAAAAAATCTTTTAATGTTTTTTCTTTAAATTTTAAAGGTTAACGTCTTACATGCATCAGTTATTAATAACATTCGAAAATTGATTAGTACTTTAATAAAAGCGCCCAAGTTCGAATCGGACTCGCTCATAAACGGTTCCGTAGCAGCATGTAACATAATATTCTTGTATTATTTCATGTACAGTTGCGGCTTACGATTTATGACGTATTAAAAAACCTACTTACTAAATCTTGTTCAAAACATTTTACAGTGGAAGCTTACATCGTAATGTACGTATTTTATCATCTTATTTTATCGCGTCTGTGGTCTAGCGGTTCAGGTGTTGGACTTGACTGCATGAGGTCCCGGGTTCGAATCCCGGGTCGGCCAACACAAAGAAAATTGGATTTTTCCAATTTTCTAATAAAAAAATGTTGGTCGGGATTGGAAATGTGCCCGGTTGGCGATAGGCTTGCCACCTATCACATTGTGGGACTTAGTGTCTTCGGTTAGTCGTGGGCGCCTTGGTTACCTCTGCCTACCTCTTCGGGGATATGGGCGTGAAGATACATTTTTTCTTATTTTAGAAGTTACAGGGTTCAACTTTGGTAGTATCTTGCGTGCAAACTATTCGATTAAGAAAATAACTGAGCTCAGTAAAACTGCAAAAACCGCCTGCAACTATTTCGTTGGGAACCTCGCGTTTTGATGATTCTTTTTTCGAAAGCTAGCAAAAGGTTCTGCAATGGCCCCACGTAAATTTTGTCTAATCCTACTATACGATACTTAAAATTAAGATAGGGTCACCTCGGAATTATGACTTATCTTTCTAGAAACCCCATAAGAATCAGTTGGCTGTTGACGGAGTAATTGCGTAACAAATTTTAAAATAAATGAAACATTAAGTCGAATTGAGAACCTCCTTCTTTTTTTAGAGTTGGTTAAAATATATAAGAAACCTCTATGTCATTAAAGATATAGAAACAGAGAGGGTCATTTTAAAGACCTATCAATAGATATCCTAAACGTATGCGTTTGATAAAAAAACATTGAGTTTCAGTTCTAAGTATGGGAAAAAAAGTAAATTATCTTCACGCCCACATCCCTGAAGAAGTAGGCAGAGGCACAACTAGGGCACCCACGACTAGCCGAAGATACTAAGTCCCACAATGTGATAGATGGCAAGCCCATCGCCAACGGGGCACATATCCTATCCCGAGCAACATTTTTTTATTAGAAAATTGGAAAAACCCAATTTTGGTTGTGTTGCTCGACCCGGGATTCGAACCCGGGACCTCATGCAGTCAAGTCCAACAACTGAACCGCTAGACCACAGAGGCGATAACTAAGTATGGGGATTAACCAAAATTAATGTTGTTCTATTTTTGTGCGACAATCTAGATGCAGTTCACAGAATACATCTACTTACCAGGTTTAAACAGCATAGTTCTTATGATTTCGGAAGAAAAGTGGTTGTGACAAACGGACGGACAGACACTAGACAGACATAGCGAATCAAAAAAAAAAAACAATAATTTCCGTTTTCTATCATTTGGCTACGGACCCTTAAAATCAAACAATCTTATTATTTTGATATTAATTTTATTCCAAACCTTTAGATGACATTTGATCCTCAAGATATTTATAGTGACAGACGACAGTGGACTAATTTACATAAAATTACAATTATCACCAATGTCCTCCACGTAACGAAAGGCTACTCGTAATTCAGAATATTTGGCCAGTAGAAAATTCGGTGATATAAGATTTATGTTAGCATAATGAATAATATATAATATATGTAAATTAAAAATCAGCACAGCTTCCCTAATTCTACGTTTAGAATGTAGGTGTTTGTGATTTAGTTATGACATTAATGTCAAATCAGTAATTAGTTAGTTTACTATTAAAATAATACTACGACCAGGGCCGTCTTAGATCATGCTGGGGCCCTTGGGCACTCAAAAGCTTGGGGCTCTGGGCACACAAAAACTTGAGGCCCTTTTGGAATATAAAGAAGTCTAATTTAAATTTTTTTCAATATGATTTTTTGGGTAACCAATTACATTGTTCTATTACACTATGTCATTAATAATAATGGTGTGCTGCTGTTTTTTTATGATTACGATAGTAGTTTCTTACGAGATTTCTGTTGAGCAAAATATTTCAATTAATCCTCAAACTCAAAAAACGTAATGCACCCACGTTTTTCTCGTTGCCTTAATTCGGGAGCATTCAATTTCGCAGCTTAATAACAACTAAGTAATTTGTCAATAATTATGAACATAAAAAGTAACATTCTTCAGAAAATTGAGTTTGAGGATTAATTGAAATATTTGAAGCAAAACATTTGAAGGTTAAAAGTGAGTGAAATTATTATTTTATGTCAGAATATTATTAGTACTTTTTAATAAAGAATACCAATACTTGCTACGGTTTTCACTCAAAATTTTCGAAAAACAATACAATACTAGTAAGTATCGATACTTTGTACTCGATACTGAGTGAGTATCGATACTTGACGACCGATACCAGTATCAAGGTATCGATACCCCAGTGGTATCGTTTCATCCCTACCTTTGTCCTTTCTATGCTTAAATCTTTAAAACTGCCCAACGGATTTTGATGCGGTTTTTTAATAGGTAAAGTGATTGAAGAGGAAGGTTTATATGTACATTTTATACCCGTGCGAAGCCGGGGCGGGCCGCTAGTCTTTAATAAAACCATTATTCGACCAGTTACATTTAGTATTGTAAGTTCACAATACTAATGTAACTAAATTTTAGAATTTAGAGACACGTAATACTTGATAGACCAATACTAGAGTCTGTAGCCTGTAACTTTGGAAATGAAGTGAAATATGAATAACTACACATTAGTCTATAGGTTGTTATACCAAATCGGACAAGGTAAATATAAAAGAACATTAACTACCGGTGTGATCAAATGTTTGCTTGATAGGGTTACACACCAGCATCACCGCCATACCTAGTCTTGTGTCGCCTCTGTCGTCTAGCGGTCGGGCGTCGGACTTGACTTCTTGAGGTCCCGGGTTCGATACACGGGTCAGGCAACAAAAAATAATGCATATTTTCAATTTTCTAATTAAAATAATATTGTCCGGGATTGGATATATGCCCGGTTGAAGATAGGTTTGCCACCTAACACATTGTGGTACTTAGTGTCTTCGGCTGGTCGTTGGTGCCTCGGTTGTGCATCTGCCTACCGCTTCGGGGATTTAGGCGTAAAGATAGCTAGCTGTTCTTGTCGCTACATCGTTGATGCTCACAATAATGAGCTCGCTTGAAAGAACTGTTTAACTAAAGCGCTGTATCCCAACTCAGTGTTTGTTATGAATTAGTTTCAATTGGACGTAAAAAAAGTATCTTCACACTCATATCCCCGAAGAGGTAGGCAGAGGCACAACCAAGGCACACACGACTAGCAGAAGACACTAAGTACCACAATGTGATTAGTGGAAAACCTATTGCCAACAATCCAATCCCGGGCAACGTTATTTTTATTAGAAAATTGAAAATTCAAATTTTCTATTTTTTAGTTGCCCGACCCGGGGATCGAATCCGGGACCTCAAGAAGTCAAGTCCGACGCCGGACCGCTAGACCACAGAGGCGTAAGATCGTAGTATTTTGGCAGCGACAACGTGGCTAACGTCGCTTGTCAGAGGGGAGGGTTGGGCAGCCGGAGACTGTTGCAGCGTCACGGTCACTGGCGGACTGTGGGAGGTAGCGAAAGGCAACTCATGAATCATGATCCCATTTCAGAATATGGGCCGAGTAACAATACAGTCTACCAAGATATTAACCGGCCAGTTTACTGGCGACAAGACCTTCAATGCCAATTACATATCAATGTGTTGCTGGTGTACTTACGTAGGGTTGCCAGATCACGAATCAATTTTGTAGAAAAGTACGATTTTCATAAATTCACAGTTTACGTAACGTAAAAAAAAAACGTTTTAAAAAATTAAAGAAATGTGTTTCGCTATACATTGTACACAAATACAATCCACAGTTTTATAATATGTATAGATCTGTAGATTTAATCATTTAATCGCAGTGAAACACACGCAAACGCAGTGTACACAAAAACTAAGTATTTTCCTCGATTTTCATGGGATTCCATCATCAGATCTAGACTTGCTGTAGGACCACTTTGGTAGAACGCTTTTTTAAATAAAAGAAATAATTAAAATGGGTTCAGAAACGACGGAGAAATCGATTAACATACAATAAAAATTTATGTAAGGCAAACTTTTTTATTTCGGTTAAAAAGCAGCGTACCTTGCCGATTTATATTAGACGCTTGATAGCGTTCCATTCAGTCTAATATTATCAGGATAATTTTTATACTATTCGTCCAAATTACTTAATGTAAAAGATAAAGTTTTTATTCTACATCAAATACTAAAAGCGACTAATGTATTGATTTCAACAGGAGTTGCATAAATACTTTTAAAACACATTGTAAATTCAATTGTAACGAATTTATGGTTCACTGTTATGGATATAATGGCTTCCACATAAAAGGTAGACATATGCTCTTGCATATTTTTATGAAGATTTTTTAAGACAAATAATCTCACAGTATATCATCATGTAAATCGAAAGATGTAGGAAGCGCACGTCAAAGCAGTTCCCAGAATAAATTTTTGTCACTACTTGACTTCATAGTTTTAAAGAAGTGAGTTTAAGTTTTAGCCCTGATATGCTGTATAAGCGAAACCGGTAGGCTACTAATTACAAAGTAATAAATTATAAGTGATTAAAACAGTACAAGTGTTTCTTTCTTTAAAAATATGAATATTTGGAAGTTTTACCAAGCGCCGACAATGGAAAATATCAAATATACTACTTGACTTGATATTTATCGTTATATTACGATATAATCTTTATAATTTGTGGGATATTCATAGTATAAACTGTACATCCATCGATCCCTCCTCACAAACTTTCTCATTAATGGATATTTAAATATAGGAATCAAACATTTTTAAATTCTAATTAATTTATTTTTGATATATTTAAGTATTAAATAATGCATTACTATTTTAATAAATTTGCACACCGTGTGCAGTTTGATTCATTTGGAAAGATATTATAATAGCTTTGCAATTTATCACGGAAGCCGCAAGTAACAGCTAGTTATTTTATAAAAATATTAATAAATCTCGCTAAATATAGAAATAATAAAGCATATGGTTGATTTCAAACATTTTGTTCACTTTGCATTATATTTAGGTACTTAAATCGGTTTATTAATGTTTAAATTAATTTATCATTGTTTTAATTAATTTATTATTGTTTTATCGCCTCTGTGGTCTAGCAGTCCGGGTGTTGGACTTGACTGCATGAGGTCCCGGGTTCGAATCCCGGGTCGGCCAACACAAAGAAAATTGGATTTTTCCAATTTTCTAATAAAAAAATGTTGGTCGGGATTGGAAATGTGCCCGGTTGGCGATAGGATTGCCACCTATCACATTGTGGGACTTAGTGTCTTCGGCTAGTCGTGGGTGCCTTGGTTGTGCCTCTGCCTACCTCTTCGGGGATATGGGCGTGAAGATATATTATTGTTTTAATTGATTTGTCAGTGTATGCATTGAAATGTCATTGTTTTTATTAATTTATTATTGTTGTAATTGATTTATCACTATTATTTATTTTATCACTGTTATTTTAAATTGATTAATTCAATTTAAATTGTAACTAAACCTGTGGGGTATTGGTGAATTCATAAATAAAAAAATAGTAATATATCTGTACTAGAAGTAGTGTATTAATTAATCACAGTCATCATGCGTATTGTAATATTTATACATTAAATATATAAGTTGGCCACCTCGTCGACTGAGTGGTTAACGTACTACCCTCCTAACTCCAACTACAAATTCCGAAGTTCGGTTTCTATATACGACTACATATTTATGCATTTGTGTGATGAACATTTAAATGTCTGCATTTCTGGGTCTGCGTTTAAATTAATTAAAATTAATTCTGGCATCTATTTAAGTATAATATAACGTATTAGTATCGTTGACTAAATCCAATATAACGACCACACATTAATACTTTGAGGTTAGATTAAATTTGTTTAATTTGTCCATGGATGTTTATTTATTATTTTAATGCAGCTTAAAGGCTCTCAAAAAGCAGAGAATTCTTTGTAGAGTCAACATTAGAACAGTGATAATTTTAGTAGTCTGGACTTTGGACATGATTTTTTATAAATTCTTAATCACATGAAGAAAAGATAAATGTCTTTAAAGACATTTGCAGTGTTTTCAAACTGTGATTACAAATCACGATAAGGTAGTAGCAAACTATGTCATAAGGATGTACGTGATTGTACATTTTAATTAACTGCTTGTTCCCGTACTCCTCCGTAACCGCTTAACCGATTCTCATGAAATGTAAACATATTTAATAGGTCTGAGAATGGAATAAGAATGAAAAACATTTATTTTTATACCCTTAAGGGACTCACCCCATTTTTTTTAGTAAAATCACATTGAAAAAGACAACATCTGACGGTCAACTAGTATTATATAAACCATAATATATTTTAAATAAATTGGATATACTAAAAACCGATATTCGTTACAAAATGCAATAAAAAAAAATCTGAAACAGGGTCGCAAATAGATTCAGATTCATAAAAATTGTCGAAGTCTACAGCCTCCCTATTTCGGAGAATTCGGTTAAAATTAAAAATGTTTTAACTTGCGAGTAATCTGAAATTTTGTTTCGTTTAAAAGGTGCAGTTAAGAAATGTAAAGCTCGGACAGTCTTATATCCTTTTACCTTGCCATTTTATGATATAACTTACTCTACTCAAAAGTAAAGTTAAGTATTCAAATTAAATATTTTTTTTACCTTTTGACCTTCTTGACATAGACAAGTGTGTACAGGTCATATGTTAATCAAATATGAAATTAGGACAAAATAAGAATTCTTTTAACATATGTTTTTATGAAGCCTTCCAAATTAACTTACATTCTTTACAAATTTTAGAAAAACCTTCCTTAATGTACACCTAAATTGTAAGAAGAATACGTTTGCTAAATTATAAGTTTTCATACCCCCAAGGATTTCGCTCGTGCGTCTATCTATAACTTTCATCTCGTCTTTTATTCTCTTAGGGGTAGGAATTTCAAAACGACAAAGTAACTCATAATTTTTACCGTACTCAAGTCATATGAAATTTCATGCTATTTGCATGAAATGCCTAAGGAACAAAAAGGTTTCGTACCAATTTTATTTTCTGTTTCATCCTCTTGGTGGCTAAATTTTGAAAATTCTTCGTTTTTAGTAAATGCCTGAGTCATAAGAAGAATTCGGAATTTTAAGCTAAGTTTTTTTTCAAATGTTGGTTTTGCTTTTATTAGGGATGTACCGACTAGTCGGTAAAGCCGACTATTCGGCCACTTTCCTAGTCGGCGAATAGTCGGCTAAAAGCGCCGACTATCCGGCTTCTTATTTTGTAGGTATTTATCTCGAAACAAAATGTACACAGGTGAATTAAATTAAAATTTATTTTAAATAATTATTTTTATGATAGAATCAGTCTTAAATCAATTATATTTTCCTTTGGTAATCTAATAAAAATAAATGATTTTTATCACAATAAACAGTCTACTATTTCTGACTTCAAAAGAAAAAGTTTCTATGACATTTATGAAACAATATTAAAAAAATAGTATTATAACACTTTAATGTACGTACTGTATGAAATATTAATAAAATAAGGAAAACTTTAATTACAGTGAACAATTAGTCTAGCTGTAATGATTTTTTTAAAAAAAATTAGAAATTTTTTGTGACCTAAGCAAATTAAAATATCGAACTTTTTTGTCACGAATATTTTTTAACCAAAAGTAAATTATGATGTAAAAACACTAAAGCTTCTGTCTTATCTGGAAGCATCACGGAAATCCTTGAACCCGTGATAGGCTACACCGACTAGTCGGCGTTTTTGTAGCCGATTAATCGGGTAGTCGGCTAGTCGGCCAAAGTCATGATTGGCACATCTTTAGCTTTTATATAAAATTTTATCTCCACTTTCACTATGTTAGACTAAGAACTCACGGCGCGGTTTCAACCCGCGACCGCAGCGGTTGCGGGCCCGCAGACTGCTTTGAATGTAGATTTATATGCAAAAAATAAGATCACATTTCACGGCGCAATTTTCACCCGCAGCGCCTGCGGTTGTTTGCGGCTACCGCGGCAGCGGTCGTTTGCCCGTAGATTGTGCGGGCGGCGATCTCCCACCGCCTTGGCGGGCAACGATTTTGTACTATTTGTACTGATTATTTAACCGCAACCGCCGGCCGCGCGATAATCAACCGCCAAGTTTGCGGGCGGTAATTTTAATTCGGCGGCTGCGGGACCGCAAAAATTACCCGCCTTGTGAGTTTTAATATAAATCGCAGAACCGCGACCGCCGCGGGCGCGATTAAAAATCGCTCTGTGAGTTCTATCTCTTAGAGGTTAAAAGTTATAAAACGCTGAAATACGTAAGTTATTATTTTTGATGTAGTTAATGTCCAAGGAATATAAAGTTTCATACATATTCTTGTTCCCTATTTCACCCTCTTGGGAGTTGAATTTTTAAAAATCCTTTCGTAGTGGATAGCTACGTTACAAGAGGAATACGTATGCGAAATTT